>WNWK01010555.1:7500-69567 GCA_009830355.1 Cherax destructor | reverse complement strand
AAAATTTATAGCATCAAAAGTAAACTGCCCCAATTTTTTTGTTGTATAGCCACATTGGGAGGAAAACAACAGTCAGACCGGGAATCGGGCTGAGGAAGGAAGGGGGGGAGTCTCAAGAAACGACCAAGAGGTATGTGGGGAGCTCAACATAAATTTAAATAAATATTTACAGAGGAGACAGGAAGGACTCCAGGAATTAGAATAGGGAGGTATACCAACAAGTGCTGGATGAAATACACACAACCGGGGGTGAAGAAGCTGTTATGGGAACTCGATTCTCGCGGGGGGACCGAAAAATTCCCCGTAGGTCCTTAGAGAGGAGCAGAGATGTTAAGTGTCCCTTTTAAAAAAAATCTTCAACACATCCATTGAAACTGGGCAACTACCTGGAGGGTGGAAGATGGCAAATGTAGCCCCAAATTTTTTAAGAAAGGAGACAGACACGGGGATTAAACACAGACCTGTGTCACTGACGGATAGTATGCAAAGTCATGGAGAAGATAAAGGAGGAGAGTGGGGCACCTAGAAAGACAAAGTTATAAACGACAACCAGCACGGTTTCAGGGAAAAATACTGTGTCAAAAACCCTATGGATTTTTATGAAAGGAAAAAAGAAGACAGAGAGAGGGGGGGGAAAGGGACGCATTTTTTTGACTGCAAGAAGGCGTTGACAGTTCTTCACAAGAGGTTAATAAAAAAGCTAGGGGATGGCAAAAACGGAAAGGCCTGCAATGGATCAGAGTATCTGAGGGAGGAAAACGAGTCATGGTACGTGACGAGGTGTAAAGGGGGCACCAGGGGGGGTTCCCCAAAAGGGTCAGTCCTGGGACCTGTATTTTTTGGTATATGTGAAAACATAAGGGAAGGATAGATCAGGTCCTGTTTGCAGATGATGTAAGTTAATGAGAAGAATTAAATAGTTGAGGATCGGGCAGGACTACAAAGAGACCTAGACAGGCACAAGCCGGTACAGAAATGGCTCCTTGAATTTAACCCTGCCAAATGTAAAGTCATGAAGATCGGGGAAGGGCAAAGGAGACCGCAGACAGAGTATAATCTAGGTGGCCAAAGACTGCAAACCTCACTCAAGGAAAAAGATCTTGGGGTGAGTATAATACCAAGCACATCTCCTGAGGCACACATCAATCAGATAACTGCTGCAGCATACGAGCGGCTGGCAAACCTAAGAATAGCGTTCCAATACCTCACTAAGGAATCGTTCAAGACTTTGTACACCATATACGTCAGGCCCATACTGAAGTATGCAGCACCAGTTTGGAACCCACACCTGGTCAAGCACGTCGGGAAATTAGAGAAAGTGCAAAGGTTTGCAACAAGACTAGTCCCAGAGCTAAGGGGATTGTCCTACGAAGAAAGGTTAAGGGAAATCGGCATGACGACACTAGAGGACAGGAGGGTTAGGGGAGACATGATAACGACATATAAAATACTGTGAGGAATAGATAAGGTGGACAGAGACAAGATGTTCCAGAGAGGGGACACAGAAACAAGGGGTCAGAGTTGGAAGTTGAAGACTCCTATGAGTCAATGGGATGTTAGGAAGTATTTCTTCAGTCAGAGTTGTCAGGAAGTGGAATAGTCTAGAAAGTGACGTAGTGGAGGCAGGAACCATACATAGTTTTAAGACGAGGTTTGATAAAGCTCATGGAACAGGGAGAGAGAGGACCTAGTAGCAATCACTGAAGAGGCGGGGGCAGGAGCTATGACTAGACCCCTGCAACCACAAATAGGTGAGTACCCACACACACACATGCAGGTGTAAGCTATGTATTTCTTATATTTGTTGTTGTACTTTTGATCCAAAATTTTCAGCGTAAAATCTTCAAAGGAAGACGCTTTATGCAGCTCCAAAAATTATGCCCTTTTAGTACAGTTTTTCTTGGAGGAGAAACAAAATAGCCTGGAACGGCAGGCGTCCCCCTGCCTGGTTATTAGTGTAATGGAGTCTTTACAATGGGATCCGATACTTGACGAAAGGGATCGAGGTCCGCACGCTTGCAATTCCCTCTTCTTTTTTTTTTCTGGCTGGATTCCTTGTGCGATATTGATCATTGTTTGAATGAATGAGATGACGAGGTGTGGAGGTGAGGTGACTTGTGTGGGCGGTTGAGATGACTTGGAAGTGTGGAGAAGGTGAGGTGAATTGTTTGGATGATTGAGATGACTTGGAAGTGTCGAGGTGACGTGACTTGTGCGGGTGGTTGACATGACTCAGTGGTATGGAGGTGACATGACGTGTAAGTGGATAAGATGACGTGGAGGTGTGAATAAGGCGACTGAGCATTACGCATGTTAAGTCTTTCATCTGTCCAAGACACTATCATGTCTCATCTCTCTCAGCTTTCAGTGACAGGAGGGATAGGGATGCTGATGGAATGTTGATCCAAGGAACCGGATTTAACCTCTCCCTTCTAATCAAGTCATTACCCTTTATTAAGAGTTTAGCCCTTTCTTGTCTTCCCAATGAATACAAAAATAATACGTTGTATCAGATTACAGCTAAGTACAGCTAACAGCTCTTCATCGTATTTGGTTCAAATGAGCTCTGTATTTTTAGTTATTAGCGCCGTTGTCATTTTCTGTCAGTTATGGGTCTTCCATTTGTCCACAGTAAGCTGCCTCAGCCACTTTTTTACTCTCATAATTAACTAATCCATTTAATCTTTTATCCTGCTGATGTCCACAGAATATTGTTTGGAGGCCAAATTTTATGAGTTTTAGCAAATGTGTATTGTTCTCTGGTTTACACTGTAGTGCGAACTTCAAAAGATGTTTGGACTCTCCGAATTTCACTCCAATTTTGTAAGCTTTCTTGCTGTGTGTTTTTCAAGCTGAGTTCAGGGAAACAATTCTGTTCCAATAACACGTGCTGCAACATAATATCAGTAGTAATTTCGGAAAACATTTACTTTTTTAAATCATAATTTATTATGTAAAATGATTCAACAAATAACATTTAATAAATGATAGTTAAGCAGGAATATATTCAGGTGAGAATCCTCATGTCTTGAGTTGCCGAGGCGATGACTTTACAGTGCACCTCAGGTGAGGCACCTCAGGTGAGGCTACATCTAGAGCCAGTCAAATCCCTCAGTTTATGATTACTGTAACAAAAATCAAGTCATTCTATTGTATAAACAATTATGCAAAATAAGCGCATGAAATTAGTGTCAAGGTTCCTGTTGGGAATGAATAAATAATACTCAGTGTCAACTTTAAACATATTAAAAACAAGACGTGAAAAGGAACACAGAGTCACCTATGCGAGGCTTTGTCGGAGACAGTGACCTGGAACACTGTCATGTTCTCTAACAATACAAGGCACCCTTTATAAGGTTCGGTGTATATTACTTATAAGAAGGCATTCAACGCCCAGCCCTGGTTGTGTGCGGGTGCTTGTCGTGACCACTGGTGGCCGCATCGTGAAATTTTATTTTCACTGTCATGGCGGATGGCTACAGGAGGAGGGTTAATACTGTTGGAATTGAGATTCTACAGGGAGCAGTGTACCTGTCCAACGCAGATATTGTTCTACCTGCGATTCTGCGTGATGTGCTGGGTGTGGACCATTCGAAATTGTACGGGATATCCCTTAGTTTGGCGAGAAGGCTATTTGTGAAGTTTGCGTGTTCGGCGGCATATCACAGGATCGTGGATACAGGACAAGAGGCTGGTGGTGTTATCAGGCCTTGAGGTATGTGTCCATGATGTGTCAGCCACTTACAAGTGGGTGAAGTTGAAGAACGTGCCTTTTGAGGCGGGAGAATGTGACATTTCTGAAGCCATGCAGAAATATGGCATTGTTCATGCAGTAACTGTTGGCAGGTGGGTGAATGGGCCCTATGCTGGGATGTTGGAGGGGACATATTCCGTCAAGATGACGTTATGTCAGGCTATCCCTTCTTATGTAATAATGACTGGTTTCCGCACGTAGGTGTATGTTACATATGTTGGGCAGGCTCGCACCTGTCGGTTATGCGGACAGCAGGGACACCTGGCGGCGGATTGTAATCGAAGGAAGATGGATGTGAGGCGAGATGTGGACGATGACGTGAGAACAGAGGAGGCTTCAACAATTCCGACAGAAGACCGACGTGTGGATGACAGGCAGGAGGGCATGGTGCGTCAGTCGTGGACCGAGGAGGTGGAGCAGGTGGACGGGCAGATGGGAGGAGAGGGTAAAGTGTCATCTGTGGCATCAGAGGAACACAGTACGGCGTCTGTTGCTGATCATCAGGGGATGCATGTGGAGGAGGCAGATATTTTGAAGGAACCCCGAGAGTTCATACAGGGAGATCCTTTGTCGATGGAAGGAGTTTCTGTTTTGGGGCAGGGTGATTCCAAGAATGATCAAAATGAGGCTGTTGTTGAGAATGATATTTGTAGGGAAGTGAATAACGCTCAGGTATCTGGGGTAGTAGCAGAGGTTCATAGGGAAGAGGAAATGGAGTTAATTGAGGAGAAAGGGGAGTCCAGGAAAAGGCTGGGGGAGGAGTCTGAGGATGACTTGTTGACAGCTGCACAAAGGCCTGGGAAAAAAGTGTGGGCAGATGTGGTGCAGGGGAAAGGAGGTAGGTCAAAGGGTAATGGGGGCGCTAGGGAAGTGAAGGAGGATGAGAGGGGTAGGAGGGGGAAGGATGGAGAAGGACATATGATATTGGAAAAGAGAGTACTGAAGCCAAAGGGCAAACCCCAGTCTTACGTTTCAGGTGTGTAACAATTAATGTGAATGGCCTCAGGAATGAGGTGAAACGTAAGTGGGTGGAGGTTACTTTGCGGAGGTGGAAATTTGATGTTTTCTTTTGTCAGGAGCATAATTATAGGAAGGGTAATGAGATAGCTATAAAGGGGTATAGGATTTTTGCATGTAATGCAAGGGCGTTTAAAGGGACGGGGGGTGTTGGTAGGAGTCAGTGAGTTAAGTCCATTCACTTTGGAGTCTTGGGAGGATGTGGGTGGTAGATTAGTTAGAGTAAACGGGGATTGGGGTGGAGTACAGGTGAGTTTCCTGGGAGTATATATGCCAGCTATAAGTAATAGGAGACTAAAGGATGATTTTGTAAACAATGAGTTGGCATATGCTGTCCGAGGTTTGCCTCAAGTGTCTATAATTGCTGGAGATTGGAATTGTGTGATTCGGATTAGAGACGTCGAGCTGCGGGGTGGGGGATGTGTGTTGGGGTCGTTGAGGGGTGTGTTGGGGGCAGTGGGGGTGGTAGACGTGGTGGGGGGATGGGGAGAAATAGTGGAATATACTTTTGTGAGGAATGATTACGCAGCACGACTGGACAGAATATATGTGACAAGGGCGGTGGATGTTCGGAGGGTGAAATGTGTCGATGTGGGTTTTTCAGATCATAGGGGAGTGTTGCTTGAAGGGGGGTGGGACGGGGCGGTGAGTGTGTATAAGAGTTATTGGAAATTGAATGCGAGATTATTGAAGAGGGAAGGGGGGCTGAGATGTTCGAAGAGTGGTGGGGAGGTGTGTGGAAGGGGGTGTGGGGGTGTCAAATGGGGTTGTCAGATGGTGGATGGAGAGGGGGAAAGAGGAAATTAGGAAGTTTTATGGGTGGGTCGGTTGGGAAGATAGCAGGAGTAGGTTTGGGTATCAGAAATATTTGGAGGGGTTGTTACGTGATTGTCAGGCGGGGGATTGGGGGGGGAGAAGAATGGCAGAGATGGTGGAATTGAGGGGTAGGTTACGGGATTTACAGGAGGAACGGTTTCATTCCTTACGGGTTAGGAGTGGTATGGAGGAGGTTTTATGGTGAAATAATGCTTCAAAGGTGGTTTTAAGGACTTTTGAGAAACGTAGGAGGGTATGGGTGGGTACGCGGAAGGATGGTTTCGTGTTCAATACAGGAAGGGGAAGGTTAATCAGGTGGACAGAGAAGGGTTATTGCAGGGCATAAGGAGATTCTTGAGTGTGGAGGAGGGAAGAGAGTGCGGGACAGAGATTTTGGAGGAGGAGGTTTGGGAAGCTGTGCAGGGTTTGAGGTTGGGAAGTCACCTGGATCGATAGGTTGCCGGGGATTTGTACGTAACTCATTGGGAGGTTTTAAAAGGGGTTCTCGTGAAGTTGTTTAATGGGTTGAGGGAGGATGGTTTCATGGGGAAATCAATGAGGACTGGGGTAGTAGTATTAGTGGCGAAGGGTGATTCTCCTGAGGGCTTAAGTGATTATAGGGGTCTGGCTTTGTTGATGGCAGATTACAAAATTTTTGCAAAGATTTTGGCAAATAGGATCAAGAGGGGTTTAGGGTCAATTTGGGGTGCCTGGAAGGAGTATTCGTACAGGGCATCGGCGTATTAAGCAGTTTATTGAGGAAATTGAGAAGGGGGAAGGGTGTTAGGATTGGATTGGCAGAGAGTATATGACAGGGTTGATCGAGAAATGTTATTAGCAATATTGGAGAGGCAGGGTTTTGGGGAAGGGGTGGTAAGGTGGGTTGAAACATTATATGCAGGTGCATTATTATGAGTGCAGATTAATGGGAAGGTGGGAAGGGCAGTGGAAATGCAGAGGGGTCTGCGACAGGGTTGTCCTCTGTCGCAGATCCTTTTCGCACTTTTGCAGGATCCTTTTTACAGATTGGTAGAGGCGGGGTTGAGGGTTGGGTCTGAAGAGATGGAGGTGGTGGGTGGAATGGTTGGTTATATTGATGATTCCATGGTGTTGGTTAGGAAGGAGTGGCAATTGAGTAAGTTGAATGATTTGATAGAACGTTTTGGGAGGGGAACAGGGATGAGGGTTAATAGGGGGAAGCCTAATTTACTGGAGGTAGGAAGTTGGTCTGGGGGAACGTTGGGGTCGCGGAGGGGTTGGAATTGTGTAGAAATGATTAACATATGGGGTATAGTTTTTAGTGCAGATGCGGTAGTGGTGCGGGAGGTGAATTCAAGGACGGTGGTGGATGAGGCAATTGGAAGGATGAGGGGCTGGGGAGTGGGAGAGGTGACATTAATGCAAAGAGGTATTGTTATAAATGTGTTGGTGTATAGCAAATTATGGTTTAGGGCGGTGGTATATCCTCTCTTGGAGGTGGATGTGCAACGTTTGTTGAGTAACGTTTTGAGGTTCGTTTGGGGGCATGGGAGACACTGGCTGAGTAGGGAGGTAGTGGAAACCAAGACGAGGTGGGGAGGGATAGGGTTGATACCGTTGAGGTGTAGATTACGAAGTGTGTTTGTGAGGCATGAATTTCTGATGCGAGGAGGGGAGGGGGGAAGAAGAGTGGGGTTAGTAATGAAGGAGGTGCACAGGTTGTGGGGGAGGAAGGATATTTTGGTATGTGAGGCAATTTTACGAGGGTTAATGGTTGGAGGGGAGGGAGGTGCAGGTGAGAAGGGTTTATTCCCTGTATGATTGGCAAGGAATATGGAGGTGGTTTCGAAAGCTAAAGTTACATCCTAGGGTGCGAGAGGTAGGATATAGGTTTTTGCAGGGGTCTTTGGCTTCTAGAGCTCAATTATACGTCATGGGGTTGGTAGCCGATGGGGTTTGTGGTAGGTGTGGCGAGCTGGAAACGGCATATCATGTTGTTTATTTTTGTGCTGGATTGCAGGAGGTGAGAGAATGGTTTGGGGGGGTGCTAAGACAGGTGGGGGAAGGAGGTTTCGGTTCTGAGGGCGCTGAGTTTGGATCTGGGGCAGTTTTCAGACAGCATACGCAGGGGGTTGTCTTATTTGGTATTGGATTATGTTTATATTTCATGGAGTTGTAGGGAAGAGGAGGGGAGGGCACGTATTGGGGCATTGGGTGCTGCATTTTATAGGACTAAATGTAGGAATAGGGAATTATATGGTCGGGCATGGGATGGGGCTTTCTCGCAGCCTTATCGAGAGATGACAGTGCATGGGTTAAGGGCGTGGGAGGGAGAGGTTAGTGGGGAAGGAGGGGGATGGGTTAGGGGTGGTGCTCGGGGATAGGTAAAGTAGTGGGGAATGTGTAGATGGTAGGTAAGGGGGGGTTAGGTGGGTTTTTAGGTGGAAGGCCGTTAGGTGGGGAGGGTGTAGATCAGTGGGGAAGAGGCTGGGGTAGTTTGTGCTTCAGTACATCTCTGAGTATGTGAACCTTCTGTGCCGAAGGTTGGTTCCGATTTTGGATTAGAATGCATACATGGTTTGTATAATCATTGATGTTCATCTTTTATTTTGGGCCTCCTGTGTAAGGTCATTAATGAGTAAGTTGTTTTTGTTATGTTTGTGTTTTCTGTGTTTTGTGTTGAAATGCAGAGATTATTATATAAGAAATATGTAACATTTTGTGTGTGTGTGTGCGTGTGTGTGTGTGTGTGTGTGTGTGTGTGTGTGGTGTGTGTGTGTGTGTGTGTGTGTGTGTGTGTGTGTGTGTGTGTGTGTGTGTGTGTGTGTGTGTGTGTGTGTGTGTGTGGTTCATGTTATGATTTCTTGTTTTGGGATTGTGTCCAAAAGGGGGGTTGTATGCATGTGGGGTATGTGGGTAGTTCTATATAAGAAGTGTATACTTCTTCTTGTCTATATATGTTATATCATATGTTTGTGTATAGGTCAGAAGTATACTAAAGGTGGCCTTAAATATATGGGGCTTGGTGGTTGCAAGAATTTTGGGGAAATAGGAAGGATATGTGGTTATCAGGTATATATTGTGTATAATGTATCCCATGGTTGGGAAGGTATATATGTATTTTATATACGTTTGTGTCATGGGTAATATGTATCTAGCCTGTCATTCCTTGTGTGGTCGTTGTTTTGTGGTATTATGTTTGTCTTATGGCATAACCATGCGTGAACGCTCATGGAGGGGGTGCTGTACAAGGATGAGATTGTAGTTGTTTCTGGTGTGCCTTGAAGCGTTCATGTAGAAATTTTTTTGATTGGTTGGTATATATTCGTCTGTTATAGCGAAAAGGAAGGAACCATGGAGTGTGATGTAATATTATATTTGGTACCATGCATTTGGTGTGGGGAAGTTTCTTGAAGCTGTTTTGGTATTGGGAAGTTCTTATGTACAAGGTAATATATATGTCATGTGTTTGTATACGCAGATTTAAATAAAATATAAAAAAAAACTTATAAGAAGAAGGCTGAGAATGCTATTGAGGTATATAGGTGTGCGTTTCTCATTTTTTTGTAAAATGTTGTGAACCTGTTTTCACGGAAATTTAGCACATTTTGAGACAATTTGTAGCCTACACCATGTATATTTGCAGCCTACACCATATAAGGCACCCTACATGTACATTTGAAGCCTACTCCATGTATATTTGTAGTGTACACCACGTATATTTGAATCCCACAGTACATATATGTATATTTTTACACAATTTCTTTTACCTATTTATGAGATATTATTTTTTAATTAAAACCTGAAATCAAATCTGGAAATAAAATACATTTTTTAAATGCTATGATCAACTACGTGTCATTTCATAGATAATTTGAGAGTTTCAGCCGAATCAATCTGTTGGTCTCTGTTTTTTGACACTAATAGTGTTCAGAGTGTCGAAGTTGCAGCTCTATTAGAATCACCTGTCCCTAAGTGATTGAATTCTCTTATTAGAGTTTTTGGAATCACACGCTTACATATCCACACATACAAATATTTACTCACATACATAGTTATAGATAGGCCCAATTATGCATTTGTAAAAACCCAATCACTACCCATGATGGTGACAGCAGTGATGGTAGACGCAATAGCAGGGTAGGTCAGAAGAGCCCATGTGAACGATGAAAAACTGATCATCGTGGAAAATGTTAAGCACGAGGAAGGGTTATGATGCTGGAGGTTGTGTTGTGTCAGGGACACAGCCGGGAAGACTTGAAAGGATGAGGTAATCTGATGCAGGGGACCATTGAATACAAGAGACCCCTCCGTGCTAGTGATCATGCAGTCCTGACTTTCGATTACCTCGCAGAAATACACCCGGAGAGAGAGAAAGATATAGCATTGAAAGAGTGAGAGAAACCATACTTCAAAACAGAAGATAATTCATGCATGGAGCAATTCATATGTAAAGCGCAATAGAAAAGGGAACTAGAAGAGAAGACAACAAATGAACTTATGGGGTAGGCAGTGGGAAGATGCTGAGAGGAGTAAAGTAGTAGTAGTGTAAAGTAAATTATATTTCATTGAAATTTTACATACATATTGGTAGTTACAATCATAAACTGAAGTGCAAGGAGAGCCACTGACATGCCATGGCATTATGAGCAGCTTAATCTAATGACTTATAGACTATGTACATAATATTAGAGAAATTGATTGAATTTATTCTAGTTATATATTTGATTTCAAATTACAATATGATGATATTATACTGTTAAAATTACAATATGGTGATATTGCATTGTAACAAGTGTTTTGGAGGATGGTAATATAAAATTGAGATCATCTTAAGGAAAATAACATTGAGCATTTTTGAAAGTAATTTATAGTATGAGTATTTAGTTTAGGGTGAGTAGAGGGTAACATAATAGTAACATATTAGTAAAAGTTGAAATTATCTTATAGGAAAATAATATTGAGCATTTTTGAAAGTAGTTTACAGTATGAGTATTTAGTTTAGGGTGAGTAGGTGGTCTTTGAGAAGAGTCTTAAATTGATTTTCAGACAAGGTTATCTTAGTATTTACTGGTAATGAATTCCAGATTCTGGGGCCCTTTATGTGCATAGAATTTTTACATAGGTTGATATGGACTCGGGGTATATAAAAAAGTGATCTGTGTCTTGTGTTGTGGTCATGGGTCCTATTAAAGTTGGTGAGGAGAATTTTGAGCGGAGGGTTTATATTAGAGTGTAGAGTTTTATGTATGTAGTAGGCACAAGAATAAGTATGAATGTTCTTTACACTGAGTAGTTTTAGGCTTTTGAATATTGGTGGAGTATGCTGTCTGGAGTGGGAATTTGTTATCATTCTGACTGCAGCATTTTGCTGGGTTATGAGTGGTCTAAGGTGATTTAAGGTTGTTGAGCCCCATGCACAGATTCCATAGGTGAGATAAGGGTAGATAAGTGAATGATATAGTGCAAGTAGAGCTGATTGAGGAGCATAATAGAGTATCTTTGATAATATGCCTACTGTCTTTGAGATTTTCTTGGAAATTTGTTGTATGTGTGTTTGGAATTTAAGGCTACTGTCAAGGTGGATTCCTAGAAATTTTCCCTCTGTGAGTCTTGTGATGGTAGAACCATTGAGCGTTATGTTAAGTGGAACATTTGTGGCTTTGTTTCCAAACTGTATGAAGTAGGTCATGTCAGTATTGAGAGTAAGCTTGTTAGTCGTCATCCATGTTGATATTTTCTGTAATTCGGCATTAACAGTGTTGGCCAGTATGACTGGATTTGGGTGAGAGAAGACATATGTTGTGTCATCTGCAAATAATATGGGTTTGAGTAGTTGTGATGCATTCGGTAGCTCATTTATGTAAATGAGGAATAGGAGTGGTCCCAGGACACTTCCTTGAGGGACTCCAACTGTAATTTGTTGTGTGGAAGAGTTCTCTCCATTTGTGTACACGTATTGGCTTCTGTTGCTAAGGTATGACTTTATGTAGTTGAGTGGGTGCCCCCTTATTCCATAGTGTGCTAATTTTGTGAGCAGTAAATCATGGTCGACTGTATCAAAAGATTTGCGTAGATCAATGAAGATTCCCAATGGGACTTCTTTCTTCTCAAGTGCGGTGTATATTAACTCTAGCATGTGTATAATAGCATCGTTTGTGCTCTTGTTGGTCCTGAATCCAAATTGACAGGGGTTGAGTACATTGTGTGAGACGAGGTAGTCTATGAATTAATTTTTCGAAGATTTTAGAAAGCAGTGGTAAATTAGAAATTGGTCTATAATTATTCAAGTCTGTTTGATCACCTCCTTTGTGGATTGGGGTGACCCTAGCTATTTTGAGAATTGATGGGAAGGTAGAGGCTTCAATGGATTTATTGAATAGTGTTGCTATAATTGGTGACAATACCTGAGAAGCTTTTTTGTACATAAAAGGTGGAAAGCTGTTTATGTCTCCTGCCTTGTTTTTAAGGGTGTTGATTATGAGCGAGACTTCAATTGGGTTGGTAGGAGCTAGGAATAGTGTATTAGGGTAGGTGTTGGTGAGGTAGTCTGTTGGACGAGTGTTCGAGCTTGGGATTTTACTCGCTAGATTCTTTCCTATGGCGGAGAAGAAAACATTAAGTCTGTTTGCTGTCTCAGTTGGTGAGAGTAGGGGTTCATCTGTTTTTGATAATTTGATGGTATTGTTCTTGGATATCTTTTTATTTCCTAGAATTGCAGATAGGGTTTTCCAGGTCTTTTTCATATCACCTTTTATGTTCTGGAATCTGTTCTCATAATACAATTTTTTGGACCTTCTTATCAGGCTGGTAAGGATTGATGAGTAGCGTTTGGATTGTTCTCTGGTTATTAGACCCCTTCTGTATTGTTTTTCATATTGATGCCTCTTGTTAATGAATTTAAGGATGCTGGGTTTTAGCCAGGGATTGTTAAGTCTCTTAGCTGTGATCTGTTTAGTTTTTTTTTAGGGCAATGTTTGTTATAGAGGTGGTGAGTTTTTTTAAGGTAATTCTTGATGCATTCATTAGTATCTGAATATGTTTCTAACTCATTATGCCAGTCAATGTTAATCATAGCTCTTATATAGTTATTAACAGCTGACTCGTTATGTAGTCTGAAGGTAACTTTTGTAATATCTTGGGGCAATTTACTTAGGTTGGTTATGAGAAAGGTCGGGTAGTGGTCTGTGGAAAGGAGAAATTCATACCCAGAAACAGAAGAGTCATTGGCAATAAGTGAATGAGACTGTGATTCACTAAGAGATGCAGAAGCTGAAAGTGCTGGAGAATGTAAGAATCTAGTAAACAGAGTACAGCGGAAAGCAGGAAAACGAACACAAGAGCCAGAAACAAGTGCGCATGGAAAAGAAGAGAGGAAGATTAAGACACATGTGCAGTAGTTGGTTATCTTTACTGATGAAACGTTTCGCCTACACAGTAGGCTTCTTCAGTCAAATACAAAGGGAGCAATAGTAATGAAATAAAGATGACGTAATCAGTCAATCAACCTTGGTGAGAAAGTATTTGAAGTAGTCAGTCCCTCAGCTTGCAGAAAAGTTTTCTCCAAAGTTGATGGACTGATTACATCATCTTTATCATTGTTACCGCTACCTTTGTATTTGACTGAAGAAGCCTACTGTGTAGGCAAAACGTTTCATCAATAAAGATAACCAACTACTGCACATGTTTCTTAATCTTCCTCTCTTTTTTTCCATGCGCTCTTGTTTCTGGCTCTTGTGTTCGTTTCCTGCTTTCCGCTGTACTCTGTTTACTAGATTCTTACATTCTCCAGCACTTTCAGCTTCTGCATCTCTTAGTGAATCACAGTCTCATTCACTTCTTGCCAATGACTCTTCTGTTTCTGGGTATGAATCTCTCCTCTCAGCATCTTCCCACTGTATTAATATTGGTAGAATTTACTTAACATCTTCTCACTGCCTATTCCATAAGTTCATTTGCTGTCTTCTCTTACAGTTCCCTTTTCTACTGCACTTTGCATACGAATTGCTCCATGCATGAATTATTTCCTGTTCTGAAGTATAGGTTCTCTCACCCTTTCAATGCTATATCTCTTTCTCTCTCTCCAGGTGTATTTCTGCGAGGTAATCGAAAGTCAGGACTACATGATCAGTAGCTCGGAGGGGTCTCTAGTATTCAATGGTCCCCTGCATCACATTACCTCATCCCTTCAAGTCTTCCCGGCTGTGTCATATAGAAAGGGAGCGGTAATAATGATATAAAGATGTCGTAATCAGTCCATCAACTTTGGAGAAAACTTTTCTGCAGACTGGGGGACTGACTGCCTCAAATACTATTGCTCCCTTTGTATTTGACTGAAGAAGCCTACTGTGTAGGCGAAACGTTTCATCAGTAAAGATACTCAACTGTTGCACATGTGCCTTAATCTTCAACTTACTGGTATTTTACACCATTTTCAACAATAGTGTCATCTACAGCATCTACAGCACAACGGTATCTTGGTACAGAGGTATCTACTGGTTATGAGTGAGACGGGTTCGATTCCAGATGGACCTGCCTTCTTACTTCCACTAGTGGATCCCGTTCCCTACAACGCCTTCGAGATCTCCCACCTCACCTTCGACAGTATTTAAGACTGTTCTCATGCTTCAGCATCATATCGTTCCAGACCATGGAGTTGAACTCTTCTCCAGGCTCAGGGACTGACTACCTCAAATTCTTTTTCTCCAAGGTTGATGGCCGGATTTCATCATCTTTATTTCATTACTACTGCTGCCTTTGTGCTTTAAGAAGCCTAATGTGGATTTCATCATCTTTATTTCATTACTACTGCTGCCTTTGTGCTTTAAGAAGCCTAATGTGTACGCGAAACTTTTTATCAATAAAGATACCCAACTGTTGCACATGAGCTCTAATCACAACTTATCGGTATTTTATACCATTTTCAAGAAAACGAAGAGAAGAGAGGCTGAACCCAGCAGTGGCCAGGGAAGAGGCGGGGCAAAGTACAGAGACCCGATCCATGCAAACACGTTTAGGTGAATGCATAAACAAACGTTAACATGCACAAATAATCACCAGCGTCAGTCTTGTGTCCAGGAAACCAAACTAGTGGTGAAAATTTGAAGCCGATCACATGAGTCATTCTCCAGTTATTGCACGGATTCCAAGTTTATTTTTTATATTATATTACTACATCAATAAATTTTGCAGCACGTCAACGTAAGTTAATATCCTGGCCCTAAGATGCATCACCCATTAAATATTGAACTCTTTCAGAAGAGGGGAGACTGAAAATTATTTAATGTGGTTTAACAGTGGTAAAAAATTAATGAAGAATTAGACACATGTGCAACATCTGGGTATCTTTATTTGTAGACGTTTCGCCCTCCAGTGGCTTTATCGATACAACACATAAAGCCACTGGATGGCGAGACGTCTACAATAAAGATACCCAGATGTTGCCCATGTGTCTAATTCTTCATCTTGTCTGTATTTTATACCATTCTTGTACAAGGGGTAAAAACTGCATACTATTTTATCCACGCTTGAATTTCACTCTCCACCGCCGAGGCTTTTGCAAGTTATCTGAACCATTCCAGTATGCTGGGAATGGCTTTAGAGACACTGGTCATGTGGCACTTCTGCATGCAAATTGTTCCAGAAATTTGGTGTTCATTACCGTGCATAGGATTCGAAAATTTGAAGCTGATTGCATGAGGCGTTCTCGAGTTAATGAGCCAAATAAAGTCGAAAGTTGGAGGAAGAAAAAAAAACCAGGGATACATTATTATTATTATTACTATTATTGTCATTATTAATCATCATTATTAAACATCATTATTTATTATTTATTTTTACTAATATTAATCATTAATATTAATTGTATTATTTAATAATAATTGCTATTATTAATAATTTTAATTATACTTACTTTTTTATTATTAATCATTATTATTTATTTTAATTATAATTAATACTTTTTAAATATTATTATTATAAATGATTTTTAACAATTATTATTAATACGTTTTATTAATTATTATATATTATCATTATAATTGAATAACCCAGAGGAAGCTGGATCTATGAATGAGTGTTCAAACAGAGAGTGACACACAATAACACGCTGCAGCTATCCAATTGAAATGTGTCAATAGTAGCAAGACTCGTCTTCACTAAACAAATAATCAATCAACACGGGGAAGGTCACTCGCTAATGGGACAGTCCGCTTAGCGCGCCCGCTCATTCAGCTGGTTAGTTGGATTTCCTGCTGGATCCTGGGTGGGTCACGGTTAAATCTCTCACAGAGGTAAAATTGTATGTAGTTTTTCATTTCAACATAAATGTCTTAAAATGTAAAATAAAAAATTCATTGTTATGAATTTGTTCTTACACACACACACACACACATACACACAAACACACACACATGGTGGCTAGCGCTCTTGCTTCACGCACGGAGGGCCCGGGTTCAATTCCCGGCGGGGCCGAAACATTTCGAAGTGTTTCCTTACACACACACACACACACATATATACAACAGGCCTAGTGTCTAATCGACATGTGCCTAGGACAAAATGGTAACTAACACACACACACACACACACTTCTTCAGCCATAGAGTAGTTAGGAAGTGGAATAGTCTAGCGAACGATATAGTGGAGGCGGGAACCATATATAGTTTAAAGACAAGGTATGATAAAGCTCATGGAGCAGGGAGAGCAGAGACCCAGCAGCGGACAGCGAAGAGGCGGGGCCAGGAGCTGAGTCTCGACCCCTGCAACCACAATTAGGTGAGTACAATTAGGTGAGTACACACACACACACAGGTCAGGGGATTGCAAGAGCTCTCGACCATAAATATTAATAGTTTAATCGAGAAAGATCTAAGTGAAATTGACTTCATATGAAAGCCAGCTATTACCCGACGTGTAATCTCTTCTTTCACAGACGACAAGGTATCCTTAAAAGTAATCATATTGGTATTTCCCGAAGCAAGAACTTGGACAATAAACTCATTTTGTCATCGATCACTGTTCCTTGAGATTGTGATTTGGAGGATCACGACTGTGCTTGCAGTGTAATTACCTCTTCAGCTGGCATCAACAAAGACAAGTGGCCTTGTTTAGCTTAGAGTTCCATTGACAGGGACACAAATTACTTCGTTAAAATTAAATTGCTCTTTAGACAAATTGAGGTTAGGAGCTGGCTCAACACTGCTCCATTCTACAAATTGCGTCCTTAATATGACAATTACATTTATATATTCATTTTCAATTACCATTATCAACATTGCCTTGTATTAATACCAGCTGACTTTTCCACCATATGTATAAGTACTACTACTACTACTACTACTACTACTACTACTACCACTACCTCTACTTGTACTGCACCTCACTCAAAGCCTACGTATATATACCCTCTGTGTCCATGTATTGTTTGTAACGGCTTGACAAAGCTCCTGGAGAGCGAAACGTTGCCACAATAAAATGTCACATTAGTTGCATTTGTGTCCTTTTACTTAACAACATTGCCTTCATAGTTGCACATATGACACACCACATGACAGACCACTGCTGTCACTGACCTGTGACAGCGTTGTATCGGTGTGAAATGTGCGAAGCTGCGATGATAAACTAGACACTTGTCCAACATTTGGAAACGTTTCGCCAGCCAGTGACTTCTTCAGTCCAATGCAGAGAAGGGTGGACGACGAGGAGGAGTCTGAGGTAATTAGTCCCTCAGCCTGGAGTCTTGCACAAGTGTCGGTTCTTCCTTCAGTGATGTTCTTCCTCTGGTGATGTTCTTCCATTGGTGATGTTCTTCTATTGATGCCCTTTTGATGTTCTTCAATTAGTAATGTTCATCCACAGGTGATGTTTTTCCATTGGTGATGTTCTTCATACCATACCACGGGCGGGGATTGAACTCGTGGCGAGTGAGTCATTTGGTCTGGTTTGTTTGCAATCGTGTCATTACGATCTCGTGAGTCATTAGTGATGTTCTTCCATTGGTGATGTTCTTCTTTTGTTGTTCTTTTTCTGCTGATGTTCTTCTTTTGGTGTTCTTTCTCTGCTGATGTTCTTCTGGTAATGTTCTTTCTCTAAAGTTCTTTCTTTGGTGATGTTCTTCTACTGGTGATGTTCTTCCTTTGCTGATGTTCTTCTCCTGGTAATGTTCTTCATTTGTTCTACCTCTGACGTTCTTTCTCCTGCTGTGATATTCTTTGTTATAAGCATATCAGGGAAGCGCTAAACCCGTGCTTGGAGAATGGGAGGTGCTCAGGTGTGATCCGAGAAAGAGGAAGCTGTAGTTCTTCGCATCGTTCCAACTGCTGAACTGTTCTCGCAAAGTTCTGCTTCACGATGTTCTCTTTTCTGTTTAATGGCTCTGAAGTTTTCTGTTTAATGGCTCTGAAGTTTTCTGTTTATGGCTCTGACGTTTTCTGTTTAATGGCTCTGACGTTTTCTGTTTAATGGCTCTGAAGTTTTCTTCTGTACCTTTTTTTGCTTGAGTTCTCTTTCTCTCTCTCTCTCTCTCTCTCTCTCTCTCTCTCTCTCTCTCTCTCTTGAAGTTCTCTCCTGGAGATCTCTCTTGAAGCTCTCTCCTGGAGGACTCTCCTGAACTTCTCTCCTGAAGTTTTTCCCTGTTTAAGACCGGCTACTGAAAGATCTTTCCTGAAGTCCCCCTACTGGAGGTCTGCTGCTGAAGTTCTCTCCAGAATTTATCCTGCTGGAGATCAATTGCTGAAGTTCTCTTCTGGTTTTTTCCCTGCTGGATGTCTACTGAATTTCTCCTGCAGGAGGTCTACTGCTTAATATATCCCGAGGCTCCCCTGCTGGGGGCTTACTACTGAAGCCCTCTCCTGAAGCCTCCTAATGAAATCTCTTGAAGTTCTGTCAAAATATTTTCAAGTTTTCCTGTTCGGATTCTACTGAAGAAGTTGGCTAATGACTCCCCCTGCCAACCCTGCTAAAGTTGTGCGCCACAGAAGTCCTAATGGCGAAGTTACCACTTGAAGGTCTCAAGTGAAGTTCCCCCTCCCCCTGTATACAGAGGCAGCTCACTGGGGCAGGAGAACAAAACAGTGCGGAGCTTCGCTCGTAACGAGTGTGTTTAACAACCTGTTTTACGCCCCTACGGTCCTCCCCCCCTCCCCCCATCCCCACCACCACTCTAATTATAAACAAACACGACATAGAAAACGTCGGCAGTAACTGGGAGGGAGAGGAAGGAGGGGTGGGAGGGAGATAAAGAGTGATGGAGTAGATGGAAGGAGACTGGGGAAGGGGATGGGGAGAGGAGAAAATGAGAGAGATGGAAAGAGGGGAGAGGAAGATAAGGTGTGATGGAGAGGATGGAATGGGGGTAGAGAAGAAAATGAAGAGTGATGGAGATGGACGGAGGGAGATAAGTGTTAGAGATGAAATGGAAGGTAGGAGGGCGTTAACATTAATTAAGGATCATCTGCCGTGGTAGGCCTGGTAAAGCCTATCAAACACGTTACATAGGTGGCAGTAAACCAATAAGGCTTGACTGATAGACTCCTGTATGTCCGTCTTCTATTTACAAAGTGCTCAGGTCCTCCCTCGGTAGATGTGTCAAGTCAGTGTTCCGTGAGCAGTAGTTGCGGGAGGGAGACAAGAGATGGCAGCACGTCTAGGCTATGAACCAGGGGTATCCATACCCCTTGTGGTATGGGACCCAAATAATGGGGGTATGGAACTCCATCTCTGAACAACTTGCCGTTATTCTATAAATAAATGATAAAATCTTTATGGTTTTCTTTCATCTGTTATGTTCCTGGCTATCCATATTTAAGGTAAAACCAAGATATTGACATCTTTTGAAGCCATACTGGTGAAGATGATTTCCATAGTCAGGCGAAGAGGGTATGGGCACATACTGGGTAGTCCATGGGGGTCTGTAATAGTGAAATTGTTAAGAATCGCTGTTCAAGGCTGTGTGGGAGGCAAATGCCAGGAAAACATGGTTCAAATACCTTACGTCACCAAAACCAAGGGCCAAGATATAAGTCTGAGCTGGGAGGTTTGACGTGCTACGCAGACAGTCTTTCATTTACTTGGCCACCTGCCTTGTACCGTCTCCCAAGATATACATAATACTATGGTGGCTCAGTATGGGGAAATTGACTCAACACAAACTTTACAGTCAAATAATTATTAGCAGTTCTGCTTCGGACATTGGAGGGAAGAAACTGGAGGTCTACGTCCTATCGCTCCATAGGTTAGGACTCCATAGGTTAGGACTCGGAAGATTGTCACATGCAGTATTCTCCACCTGACTCCATCATATATACTCACGTACCTTTCACCCAGGTAGATCTGTTTGACTTGATAAAGCCCACTGTGTGGGCGAAACGTTGTCAATAAAGGATCACATTATACTGCTTAGTGATCGCCAAGGCCTTAGTTGCAGACGTTACCACCTCACTGTTATGTCTATGGAGCGATTAAACAATTAAGGAAAATCTTCCAAGATACTTAACATTAAGGCATAGTATGAAAATAATTATGAACACATGACTATATATTACTGTTATTTACACTGATTCTGAGATATGCAAGAGTTGTAACAAGAGCTGTAATAATGTTGGTAGAATTATCGACAATAAGGTAAGTAAAAGAACACAAGTGGATCTACTGTGACATTTTATTGTGGCAACTCCCTCCAGGAGCTTTGGAGAGGGTTGCCACAATACAACGTCACATTAACTGCACATGTGTCCTCTTATTTTATATATAGAGCTAATGAGTACTGACACCTAACTCAGCTAGCAACCAATGTGCATACTCAGCGTAGGAGTCAGAAATATTAATAATAGGGTTTATGTAACATACAGAGTACTTCTGTTCTGGAATAAAAAGCATAAGGATGTTAGACATATAGACTGGCTTCCGTCACTTCATGAGAAATAGAAGGATCTCTTATGCGCATCCGTTGTTTGGTTATGCAGTCTCAGTGCTGGTTCCTCTAATTCAGCTTTTGTATAATTATTGCCAACAAATTTTGTACTGTATGGTCCAGAGGGGCTTCCATAATAGTGTGACTTGTGAATGGTCCAAGACGGACCGAAACGTCGTCATAAGCTTTTCTCTCTCCTATGTGAGGGTTATTTGTGTATTGGTCCAGTCACTGTATTGTTCCTCTTTGTTCTTTGTATAGTAGTCCCCGGGGCAGTACCTCTGACTTCGAACTTAATACAGACCAATGAATTTACAGAGCAGCTTAGGTATTCCAAGTTCCTGGCTGTGATCTACAACATTACTGTACAACTTGATACCATGACACAGTTTCACTACAAAGCACTACTTAATAATTAGCAATGCTTATTTATTTATTTAAGAAGAAAGCTTTTCACTAGAAAATGGTGCAGCAGCATCTAATTGCATGGGGCGGCAGATGTGGTAAATGCTTGTATGAGACCTGACCTGACTAGGTGGGTCATTGGTGCCGGGAGGTGACTTGAACCTGCCTCGCATGGGCCAGTGTTACATAAGAACATAAGAAAGGAGGAACACTGCATCAGGCCTGTTGGCCCATACTAGGCAAGTCCTTCACATTCCTACCCACTAACAGAATATTTGTTCAACCCAATTTTCAATGCTACCCAAGAAATAAGTTTTGATAATTCTATTTACTCATGTGCAATTCCCACTCAAATCCAACCCCTCTCACTCATGATTTTTTTTTTTATTAACACATCGGCTGATTCCCACCAAGGCAGGGTGGCCCGAAAAAGAAAAACTTTCGTCATCATTCACTCCATCACTGTCTTGCCAGAAGGGTGCTTTACACTACAGTTATAAAACTGCAACATTAACACCCCTCCTTCAGAGTGCAGACACTGTACTTCCCATCTCCAGGACTCAAATCCGGCCTGCCGGTTTCCCTGAATCCCTTCATAAATGTTACTTTGCTCACACTCCAACAGCACGTCAAGTATTAAAAACCATTTGTCTCCATTCACTCCTATCAAATACGCACACGCATGCTTGCTGGAAATCCAAGCCCCTCGCACACAAAACCTCTTTTATCCCCTCCCTCCAACCTTTCCTAGGCCGACCCCTACCCCGCCTTCCCTCCACTACAGATTTATACACTCTCGAGGTCATTCTGTTTCGTTCCATTCTCTCTACATGTCCGAACCACCTCAACAACCCCTCCTCAGCCCTATGGATAATAGTTTTAGTAATCCCGCACCTCCTCCTAATTTCCAAACTCCGAATTCTCTGCATTATATTCACACCACACATTGACCTCAGACATGACATCTCCACTGCCTCCAGCCTTCTCCTCGTTGCGACATTCATCACCCATGCTTCACACCCATATAAGAGTGTTGGTATAACTATACTCTCATACATTCCCCTCTTAACTTCCATGGACAAAGTTCTTTGTCTCCACAGACTCCGAAGTGCACCACTCACCCTTTTCCCATCATCAATTCTATGATTCACCTCATCCTTCATAGACCCATCTGCTGACATGTCCACTCCCAAATATCTGAAATACATTCACCTCCTCCATACTTTCTCCCTCCAATCTGATATCCAATCTTTCGTCACCTAATCTTTTTGTTATCCTCATCACCTTACTCTTTCCTATATTCGCTTTCAATTTTCTTCTTTTACATACCTTACCAAATTCATCCACCAACCTCTGCAACTTCTCTTCAGAATCTCCCAAAAGCACAGTGTCATCAGCAAAAAACAACTGTGACAACTCCCACTTTGTATTTGATTCTTTATCTTTTAACCCCACACCTCTTGCCAAGACCCTCGCATTCACTTCTCTTACAACCCCATCTATAAATATATTGAACAACCAGGGTGACATCACACATCCCTGTCTAAGGCCTACTTTTACCGAGAAATATTCTCCCTCTCTCCTACACACTCTAACCTGAGCCTCACTATCCTCATAAAAGCTCTTCACTGCTTTCAGTAACCTACCTCCTATTCGATACACCTGCAACATCTGCCACATTGCCCCCCTATCCACCCTATCATACGCCTTTTCCAAATCCATAAATGCCACAAAAACCTCTTTACCCTTATCCAAATACTGTTCACCTATATGTTTTACTGCAAGCACTTGGTCTATACACCCCGTACCTTTCCTAAAGCCACCTTGTTCATCTGCTATTCTGCTCTCCGTCTTACTCTTAATTCTTTCAATAATAACTCTACCATACACTTTACCTGGTATACTCAACAGACTTATTCCCCTATAATTTTTGCACTCTCTTTTGTCCCCTTTGCCTTTATACGAAGGAACAATACACGCTCTCTGCCAGTCCCTAGGTACCTTACCCTCTTCCATACATGTATTAAATAATAGCACCATCCACTCCAAAACTATATCTCCGCCTGCTTTTAACATTTCTACCTGTATCCCATCAATCCCAGCTGCCTTACCCTTTTCATTCTACCCACTGCCTCACGAACTTCCCCCCACACTCACAACTGGCTCTTCCGCACTCCTACAAGATGTTATTCCTCCTTGCCCTATACACGAAATCACAACTTCCCTGTCTTCATCAACATTTAACAACTCCTCAAAATATTCTCTCCATCTTCCCAATACCTCTAACTCTCCATTTAATAACTCTCCTCTCCTATTTTTAACTGTCAAATCCATTTGTTCCCTAGGCTTCCTCAACTTATTAATCTCACTCCAAAACTTTTTCTTATTTTCAACAAAATTTGTTGATAACATCTCACCCATTCTCTCATTTGCTCTCTTTTTACATTGCTTGACCACTCTCTTAACCTCTCTTTTTTTCTTCATATACTCTTCCCTCCATGCATCACTTCTAATTTGTAAAAACCTCTCATATGCTAACTTTTTCTCCCTTACTACTCTCTTTACATCATCATTCCACCAATCGCTCTTCTTCCCTCCCGCACCCACTTTCCTGTAACCACAAACTTCTGCTGAACACTCTAACACTACATTCTTTAACCTACTCCATACATCTTCGACCCCATTGCCTACACTCTCACTAGCCCATATATCCTCCAATAGTTGTTTATATCTTACCCTAACTGCCTCCTCTTTTAGTTTATAAATCTTAACCTCTCTCTTACTTACTGAATTTATCCAACCTAAATTTGAAACTACCCAAGGTCCTTGCTTCAATAACCCTACTAGGCAGACTGTTCCACTCATCAACTGCCCTATTTCCAAACCAATACTTTTCTATATCCTTTCTAAATCTAAACTTATCTAATTTGAATCCATTATTTCGGGTTCTCTCTTGGTGAGATATCCTCAAGACCTTATTAATATCCCCTTTGTTAATACCCATTTTCCACTTGTATACCTCGATCATGTCTCCCCTCATTCTTCGTCTTACATGTGAATGTAATTTTAGGGTTTTCAATCGTTCTTCATACGGAAGATTTCTAATGCTATGTATTAATTTAGTCATTCTACGCTGAATGTTTTCTAACGAATTAATATCCATTCTGTAATATGGAGACCAGAATTGAGCTGCGTAATCTAGGTGAGGCCTTACTAACGATGTATAAAGCTGTAATATAACCTCTGGACTTCTGTTGCTTACACTTCTTGATATAAATCCCAGTAATTTGTTTGCCTTATTACGTACGCTTAGGGAATGCTGTCTTGGTTTAAGGTTGCTGCTTACCATCACCCCCAAGTCCTTTTCGCAATCTGTATGGCTAAGTTCTACGTTATTTAACTTATAAGTGATTGGGTTATGGATACTCCCGAGCTTCAGAACCTTGCATTTATCTACATTGAACTGCATCTGCCACTTTTCTGACCACGAATTGAGTTTGTCTAAATCCTCCTGAAGTTCCCCAACATCTACGTTAGAATCAATTATCCTACCTATCTTCGTGTCATCGGCGAATTTGGTCATATCACCAGTAATTCCCTCATCAAAGTCATTGATATATATTATAAACAACAACGAGCCTAAGACTGATCCCTTTGGAACACCACTTGTTACAGATCCCCACTCGGATTTAACCCCATTTATGCACACTCTCTGCTTCCTATTGGTGAGCCATGACTCGATCCATGACAGCACTTTTTCCCCAATGCCATGAGCTGCCACTTTCTTTAACAGTCTCTGGTGCGGTACTCTATCAAAAGCCTTACTAAAATCTAAAACAATATCGAATTCTTTATCGTGATCAACAGCCTCAAAAGCTTTACTAAAGAAGGTTAATAAATTAGATAGGCAGGAACGGCCTTTCGTGAATCCATGCTGAGTATCATTATCATTCAGCTATAATTGACTCTAGTAATTTGCCTACAATTGAGGTCAGGCTTATTGGGCGGTAATTTGACGGTAGTGACTTCTTTCTTATGTTCTTATGTACTTAATGGGAATGATATGAGTGGGTCGCTCATGCTGCTTATGTTGCGCATGGCTGTCTAAGACTTTACCTCACGCACTATTTTCAGAGCTCATGGTTCCTGCACTTATTTGTTTTTGACTTACAACGACAACAAATCTGGCTGGATGAAGTGTACAGGTAGACTGGGCCACAGTAATAATGCTGACTGTGGCTGGCTGAGTCAGATCAGCAAACTGTGTAGGCAGAGACTCAGAGCTGTGTCGAGGGTAGCTTGGGGCTATACACTGCCAGGGTTGTAGACCATGGAGACACAGCTGCCAGGGTTGTAGACCATGGAGACACAGCTGCCAGGGTTGTAGACCATGGAGACACAGCTGCCAGGGTTGTAGACCATGGAGACACAGCTGCCAGGGTTGTAGACCATGGAGACACAGCTGCCAGGGTTGTAGACCATGGAGACACAGCTGCCAGGGTTGTAGACCATGGAGACAGCTGCCAGGGTTGTAGACCATGGAGACACAGCTGCCAGGGTTGTAGACCATGGAGACACAGCTGCCAGGGTTGTAGACCATGGAGACACAGCTGCCAGGGTTGTAGACCATGGAGATACAGCTGCCAGGGTTGTAGACCATGGAGACACAGCTGCCAGGGTTGTAGGCCATGGAGACACAGCTGCCAGGGTTGTAGACCATGGAGACACAGCTGACAGGTGCTGTACGATGAGGAACTTCTATAAATAATCTTTGGATCTCACCTCTTCCCAGGTGTTGTACAGAACACCTGGGAATATAATGTAAAATAGTAGAAGGTGATAAGGCTTGAGTGATGAACTCGTAACTGTCCTTTATTTACAAAGTACACATATATTAGGTAGCCATGTAGAGTCAGTCTGCCGTGTGAATGGAGGGAACAAGAGAGATGAAAACGAGTCGAGTCATAGCCTGTGTATGGTGAGACAGAGGGAAACATAGTCCGGCCTGTCACACCATAAACAGCAGACATATGTCACTTCTGCGAAATGATAATATAATAATATCTTTATTTACTACAAGTACATGTACAAGGTATAGAAGCCTAGCTGACATCAATGACATACTATTATTTAGAAAGCCGCTTGTTATGCTGAACATTTCGGGCAAATTAGGTCAGTTTTGTCCCAGGATGCGACCCACACCAGTCGACTAACACCCAGGTACCCATTTTAAACTGATAGGTGAACAGGGACAAGGACAGCAGGTGTCTTATGGAAACACGTCCCTAATGTTTGCCAGCCGTACCGGAGGAGATTCGAACCCCGGACCTCAGTGTGTGAGCTGAGTGCGCTAGCGGTGGAGCTACGGGACACCTTAAGATTTTAAAAGCTATACAGATAAGCTTATATGGAGGGATAGAGGTGGAGAAGGAGAGAGGGGAAAGTGAGGGAGAGAGGAAGAGAGGGGAAAGTGAGGGAGAGAGGAAGAGAGGGGAAAGTGAGGGAGAGAGGAAGAGGAAAAAATATTGATACAGTTTTTAATTAAGCGTAACTGATACATCAACAATGTTACTGTCTTTTTCTATGTTACTAACGCAGTGGGAACAAAAGCTCAGTAATGTTTCCCTGTCATTGTTCATCACGGAGGATGGTGTTCAAACAGTGTTCAAATCTGTTAATCTGAGCTGGAAGACTTCAATCCTTACCAATCCTCACACAGGATTGGTAAGGATGAGTGTGAGGATTGGTAAGGATGAGTGAGCCACTCGAGGGAGGTTCCTTGATGCTGGTGAGGGCTCTAGTTCCCTGAATTAAGGCTGAATGCCTTCCATCATCTTCCCTCTCCCCACATGCTCTGTATAATCCCTACTGGTTTAGCGCTCCCCATGATAATAATAATAAGGATGAGTGGTATTAGGTTAACGGAAAATATTGAAATAGAGAAAAGGATATACAATTAAAGAGAGGGAGGAATAACTTTAGTGACCCATCAACCTGGATTTGTAATAAGAATGTGTGTAGGGAAGGTCTTGTAAGTGTGGATTCGAGTTACTCTAATAACATTAAATGTGTTACCCGTCTTCCCCCTTTTTAATAATCATTCAAATACATTATACTTGTAGATGTCTATACAAGTACTAATATCAGTACCTTTTTCTTTTTCTTTTGGCTCTTGAGAGTTCTCAGGTTCCAGACTAACAAACTACAACGACCTCAAGTGGAATATATGTGGGAGGGAAATAAATGGTATAAAATACCGACACAATGGAAATATAAAAACATAAGCAGTATAATGTGATCCTTTATTGACAACGTTTCGCCCACGCAGTGGGCTTTATCAAGTCACAAACAGATCTACCTGGATAAAATGTACATAAGTATTTACAGGATTTAGTCAGGTGGAGAATGGTGCATGTGACAGTCTTCCAAGTAGGGTGATAGAGTCTTCAACCTTGGGTAGCTTTAAAAAGAGATTGGATAAGTATATGAGTAGACCTACTGCAGTGTTCCTCCATTCTTAAGTTCTTATGAGGGATAGCGATGAAGAAGTTTCTTGGCAAGGGGTTCAGCTATGTTGTAGAAGCCGTTTTTCTGGTTGAAGTTGTTGGATATGCAGATAAGTGATGATTCCAGGATTCTTCGGTATTGAGTGTTGTCTTCTCTGGCGAAGAGTCTTGCGTTTCTGTAGTTGATTAAATGGTTGTGTGAATTTCAGTGTTGAACACAGGCATTCCTTGGATCGTCAGATCTGCCTGCGTACTGGTGTTCTGAAATACGTGTTTGGAGGTCTCTGGATGTTTCGCCAACGTATAATTTGCTGCAGTCATTACAAGGAATTGTGTATACCCCTGCAGTGGATTGAAGCTTGTCCTGTCTGTTACTGGTAATGTCCTTGATGGTGGTGGATGTGGAGGTAGATACTCGGAATGAGGTATTGGAAAAGATATTGGAAACGTGTTTGGCAATGGAGTTGGTGATGAGGATTATGTATCTCTTCTCGGCAGTCTTCTCTGGCTTCTACAACATAGCTGAACCCCTTGCCAAGAAACTTCTTCATCGCTATCCCACATAGAACTCAAGAATGGAGGAACACTGCAGAAGGTCTACTCATATACTTGTCCAATCTCTTTTTAAAGCTACCCAAGGTTGAAGACTCTATCACCCTACTTGGAAGATTGTCACATGCAGCATTCTCCACCTGACTCAGCATTCTCCACCTGACTCAGCATTCTCCACCTGACTCAGCATTCTCCACCTGACTAAATCCTCTAAATACTCATGTACATTTTATCCAGGTAGATCTGTTTGTGACTTGATAAAGCCCACTGCGTGGGCGAAACGTTGTCAATAAAGGATCACATTATGTTGCCTAAGTGTTCCAATATATGTGGGAACCTAAAAGTGATAATGTTAATAATTGTTCTCCATCTTAGTTACATAAAACACATATTCTTCCTTAGTTTGTGCAATAGTCGTGACGATGCTAAAACAACCACAAGATTAATTAATGACCAGCAAGAAAAGATTATTCCTGGAAAATCCAGCATAGAAAATACGCCACTAGTGCGTCCTCAGGAGATATTTCTTCCACCATTGAATATGAAGTTGGGCCTCATGAAAATCTTTGTATGGTGAAGGCGCGGGATTATTTTACCCAAAGATAAAATTGGGAGGAGTTTTAACTGACGGAAAAACTCCAGTGGCTGGTCATCATGTGACTAAGACCCGCGTCAGGACACACTTGTCCAGCTTCCTGACGAATCTTACCTAACTTAACCCATCCCTTCACTCCCTACGGTCACTGTCGCCATCAAAAAATGGGGGGAAACTATACTATACTGCAAAAATGGCCTGGAATTTACAGATGAAAATGGATTGGAAGACATGAGCTACAACCACCTCTAACAAATTTTTTTTTTTTCTTGAACTAATTCGTGTTACTCCACTGGTGCTCACAGAGTAGTATGTACTAGAGAGAGAGATAAATGAATAGAGATAGAGAGGGAGGGAAAGGGAGAGCACTCTCCCTCACCCTACCATCATACAATCTCCATCTACCTTAACCACAAATGAAACATAAACACTAATTACCCACCAAGAATATTATCTTCAGGATAATGTTGTTCCAGCAACAGAGGATGACATCCACTGTTATATTGTCCCATTAACGGAGGCCAGGATTAGCTTTCCATAACTCCAGTCATGCACACCAGGATAACACCATAAATACAATAATGCAGACTGGGGTAACGTTAAGTTAGTGCCAGTAACAGAGGCCTGGATAACATTACAATAGATTCAGTAACAGAGACAGGATAACAATACGATCTTATATATATATATATATATATATATATATATATATATATATATATATATATATATATATATATATATATATGTATATATATATGCGGTGAAGGCACCACACTCGGATTTCCTTCTTGCTGTTCCCAATTCCTCTTGGGGACTCGACTCGACCCACAGGCCATTCGATTGGTGTTGCTCTTCGCCTAGCCGCCCATACTCACCGAACATAGGTGTATTTGCGGCAGGGCGACGGCTGACCAATTCGACTTCATGGTCTCAGTGTGTCACACATCAGAAGGAAGTATGCTAGACATGGGAGGTCAATGACATCATAAGAGAAGCTCTGCCACAGCCCGTTGCCCAGCTCACACGGAACCCCAATCAGAGGTCTGATGGAAGTCAAAAGCGTCCTGATGGAGCCACCATGCTACCCTGAAGGATGGTAAGCAGATTGCTTGGACTACACCTGTGCTGCCACATTGGCAGACACCTACCTGCCACACTCCTTAGCCGAAGGGGGTGGAGCTGCCAGCCACAGGGAGACCCAGAAGACCCGCAAATATGAAGACCTTCCTCTTGCTATAACTTCATCCCAATAGGGTCGGAGACCCATGGAGCATGGGGCAAGTGTGCTCTAAAGTTTCTCAAGGAGCTGGGTGGAAAACTCATCATAGAAACCAAGGACCACAGGGCGACCAGCTTCCTGTTTCAGAGACTCAGTGTTGCGATCCAGAGGGAAATGCCTGCAGTATTCTGGGCACGCGGCCCACTGCCGGGGAGTTGGACGAAGTATTTGACATGTAGCTCTGAGTTGTTATCTATGTTGTTTTACTCCCCATTGTATTTTGTATTTTGTCTTGAAATAAAGTTTGTATAAAAAAAGATGGGGTAGTAGGGAAGTGGAATATTCAAATGGCTTCAGAAAGAAATCTAAATATTCTTCCTTGAAGTCTTTTTATCCACTTCTCCGAGGCAATGGGTCCCACAATTGACACTAGAGGTGGACCCCATCCTAATTATATATATATATATATATATATATATATATATATATATATATATATATATATATATATATATATATATGGTATTGATCAATAACAACACTGCGACTAGCCAAGGATTCGAACCCATGTTGTTTTGGCCCGCCTCATGATGAGCAAAAACCTCATGATGTAGACAGCGTATGCTGTTTGCCAGCTGAGTTCATATTCCGCGGCACTATGGTGCTGCCATCTCTAGGCCTGCCTAGCTCAGTGGGACACGATACGCCCTCGGTCTCACTTGGCGGCCTCTCACCCTAGGAGCAGCAGCTTCCCCTCCACGCCCTGGCTTTCGGCCTACCTTTACTCTACCCGCTGTGAACCCTTTTGTTCAATAAATCCGAAGCCAATTAATCGGCAGTATTCCTCCTATCTCTAAGCTACCCAGCAAGTAATCGCAAGGCCAGACTCGGCACAGGAGCCATTAAAACAATGATGCTCTAAGAAACAGGACCACCAAATCCTACAAGAATCACGCACCCAGCAGAGCTAGGTGTTTTACCGTGATCCAAGGACATACGGTGGTGTGGGTGCCTCTGATCTAATTTCATTCTCCTCCCTGTTTGGTGTGCTAGTCTCAACAAGCAGTATTTTATATTATTGTACCCATGAACGAGTGGCATTGATCAATAACAATACTACGACTAGCCAAGGATTCGAACCCAAGTTGTTTTCGCCCACCCATCAGAGCTAGGTGTTTTACCGAGGTTTTCGCTCACCATGAGATGGACCAAAACAACGTGGGTTCGAATCCTTGGCTAGTCACAGTGTTGTTATTGATCAATACATCTCGTTCGTGGGTACAATGATATAAAATAGTGCTTGTTGAGGCTAGTACACCAAACAGGGAGGAGAATGAAATTAGCTCAGAGGCACCTACACCACCGTATGTCCTTGGATCACGGTAAAACACCTAGCTCTGCTGGGTGCGTGATTCTTGTAGGATTTGGTTGTCCTGTGGGTTAGAGTGTCATGTGGTTTTCGCTCACTATGAGGCGGGCCAAAACAACATGGGTTCGAATCCTTGGCTAGTCACAGTGTTGATATATATATATATATATATATATATATATATATATATATATATATATATATATATATATATATATATATATATATATATATATATATATATACATTCCTGGAAGGAAACAAAACAAGTAACCTACCTTTGTAGCACAAAATAAACATAAACAGTAATTTCCTAGATATCTTCCCAAAAGAGCTGGGACTCGAGACACCAATTTGTATAAATATGGATGTTGCAACTGGAATTCAAATCATAAAAAATAACATTTGCCAGCGGTGTTATCAAGAAAAAAACCTTTCCACTCTTTCAAATAACAATAATGAAAATCAGTAATGAATTCAAAACAGCAAAGGCAATCCTGGAAAGTGATTGTGATCTCTTTGTCATTTATATGTCGGCAACAAATTAGGAGAGGAAAGTCTGGAAGAACTTTTCACCCATAAGAATTACTCTTGGCAACCAGTTCCATCCTGTCAATTTACTAGCATGAGTAATAAAAATTTACAAATATCAGCAGAAAAATTCTGAAGGCACAGAAAAGTAATGTCAGCAGATTTGTGTGACGATAAAATTTTCCTTCAAAGAAATACATTCCACGAACTTAAACCAGATTCTAAGGTGGACTAGTAAGTGTGTTTCCTAATGTGAATGTTGTACTGAGTATCTCACTACCCGCATCAGTAGATTGATAGCAATGGATTTTCCATGTGCTGAAACGCGTCAAGAATTATCAATGTTCAACTATGGGACAAGGTTGTTTGAATGGTTTTGTTTTACTTAAAAGAAACTCTCACATTACAATCAAGGTCAATTTTTCAACAATCTTTTTTTAATTATTATTGTATTATAGTTTTGCATGACTTACGAAATTGTAATGACACGATTGCAAATAAATTATACGACGGGCGGGGATAAAATGACGCGTTAGCCACTGGTCCAGCTGGCTAGCCACTGGTCCAGCTGGCTAGCCACTGGTCCAGCTGGCTAGCCACTGGTCCAGCTGGCTACAATAAGATTCATCCAACAAGGGAGATTCGTCTGTAAAAAACTTGCATTTGTGGTCACAGTGATACTAACCTTCCTATGGTGTATAAATATACCTAGTTGGATGAATCTTATTGTAACCAGTGGCTAACGCGTCGGACTGGAGTTTTATGACTCTGTGACCGCGGGTTCTATCCCCGCCCGTGGTATGTTTAGTTTTGTATGTTTTTCATATTAATTTAATAAACAAACACTTGAAGCATTCCACTATTTTTATAACCCTATTCTGACATTTCTTTATTTTTTAATATACGGGTGAGAAGAGGCCCTCAAAAAAAGATACAGGCTATGGTGTATGTCTTGCCCCCTCTCTGGGATGATGGAGATATCTTCATAGAAAATACATTTCTCCTGCGTATGTGATAGGTTAACATGAGAGATTGCAATTCTCAAATGATAGTAACTCCAACTATGCTGGGAGAATACCGCTGAAACTGCCGTAGCTGAGTAATCTTCAATGAAATACTTGACAATGTCTTACATTGTCCTACTGAAGACTCCCAGTTTAGTCTGACAGATTTTCAACACTTTGAATGAGCCCCATTCTGCTTGGTGGAATATGACCGGGAAAACATTTCTTTTGTTTCCCCTCTGCCGAGATGCCGCCGCCGCCGCCGTCGTCGTGAGGCGTGCGTGCGAGCGTGCGTGCGGCGGCAGCAAGTACCACGAGCAGACATGTTGGGACCCGAAAGACGGTGAACTATGCCTGGCCAGGATGAAGCCAGAGGAAACTCTGGTGGAGGTCCGTAGCGATTCTGACGTGCAAATCGATCGTCTGAGGTGGGCATAGGGGCGAAAGACTAATTGAATCATCTAGTAGCTGGTTCCCTCTGAAGTTTCCCTCAGGATAGCTGTAACTCGCAGCATGAATTTCATCCGGTAAAGCGAATGATTAGAGGTCTTGGGGACGAAACGTCCTCAACCTATTCTCAAACTTTAAATGGGTGAGATGCCGAGCTTGCTCGAACACTCTAATGAAGCTCCGGCAGCTAATCTGAGTATCTAGTGGGCCATTTTTGGGAAGCAGAACTGGCGCTGTGGGTTGAACCAAACGTCGAGTTAAGGGGCCTAAACGAATGCTCATTCGGATCCCATCGAAAGGCGTTGGTTGCTATAGACAGCAGGACGGTGGCCATGGAAGTCATAATCCCCTAAGGAGTGTGTAACAACTCACCTGCTGAAGCAACTAGCCCTTAAAATGGCATGGCGCTCAAGCATTCTCCCGATACTCGACCGCCGGGGCACTAGTGGCCACGCTCTCTCTCAGAGTCGAGGTCTTGAAGCCCCGGTGAGTAAGAGGGTCGCGGTGGTGAGCGTTGAAGAGTAGCAGCGCACTGCTGATGTATTCAGCTTTGTTAAAAAAAACTTGATCTTTGAGATGACCTGAAAATAACTTCCATTTTTGACCTCTGAAATGACCTGTAAACAACCTCTTACTTGACCTCTGAGATGACCTGTAAACAACCTCCTTGATCATTGAGATGACCTGCCATTAACCTCCTTACTTGACCTCTGATATGACCTGCCATTAACCTCCTTACTTAACCTCTGATATGACCTGCCATTAACCTCCTTACTTGATCTCTGAGATCACCTAGCAGCAACCTTCCTACTTGCCCTAAATCTTCTTAATCGTTTATATTAGTGCAACATCATTTAGAATTGCAATGAAGACGTTTATTGAGAGAAAAAAAATCCCAGACATCATTTACACATGTGCAACTTGCCACTGCAGACCAGACTCAGTCTAGCATATAAAAGTTAATTAAGGTCAGACAGGAAACAGGACAAGTGTTTCCTGACGCGGGTCTTAGATATATGATGACCCACAGCTGGAGCGTTTGGTCATCTGACCGAGGCCTTCCACTGGCTTACCATTCCCCCCCTTTAAAAATTAGCGGATAAAGAATGTATGCTTCTTACTGTATTAATAAGTAGATATTATTCTTTTTGTCCTTTGTTGTGTAGCCGATTTTCTATTTTTTTTCTGCATCAGTAAGAGTCAACATGATGAGCCACGAAAAGGTTTCGTACATGTTTACGTATGCATAACACTCCCAGAGGAATAAAGAGGAGGAATTAGAAAATTTAAACTATTTTAACGTAATATGAAGTCACATGTACGATGGGTCACTTAGCTCTCAATTACTGGAGTTGAAAATCCTCTCCAGTACTAAATTAGGATAAAGAAATTAAAAAATAACGAAGACAAAGACAGCATCGTAAGGATTTGCAAAGACAGCATCATTACCTGGAGTTTACCTGGAGAGAATTCCAGGGGTTAACGCCCCTGCGGCCCGGTCTGTGACCAGGCCTCATGTTGGATCAGAGCATGATCAACCAGGCTGTTACGCTGGCCGCACGCAGTCCAACGTACGAACCACAGTCCGGCTGGTCAGGTACCGACTTTAGGTGCCTGTCCAGTGCCTGCTTGAAGACAGCCATGGGTCTGTTGGTAATCCCCCTGATGTATGCTGGGAGGCAGTTGAACAATCTTGGGCCCCTGACACTTATTGTGTTGTCCCTCAACGTGCTAGTGGCACCCCTGCTTTTCATTGGGGGGATATTACATCGCCTGCCGAGTCTTTTGCTTTCGTAGGGAGTGATTCTCGTGTCATAGGGACAAAAACAGAATTATAAGGACAAAGACAGCATAATAAAGACAAAGGCAGCATCATAAAGACAAAGACAGCATCATAAAGACAAAGACAGCATAATAAAGACAAAGCCAGCATCATAATGCCAAAGACAACATCATAGGGACGAAGACAGCATCATACAGACAAAGACAGCATCATAAGGACAAAGACAGCATAATAAAGACAAAGACAGCATCGTAAGGACAAAGACTGCATCATAAAGACAAAGACAGCATCGTAAGGACAAAGCATCATAAAGACAAAGACAGCATTATAATGACAAAATATAGCACCATACAAAGACCACAGCATACAAAGACAGCACCATACAAAGACAGCACCATACAAACAGAGACAGCACTATAGAAACAAAGACAGCATCATACAAAGACAGCATCATACAAAGACAGCACTATAGAAACAAAGATATCGAAGACAGCAGAATAGAAACAGACAGCACTATAAAACAAAGACAGTACCATTAAGACAAATGAGAGCATCATAAAGACAAATGACAACACCATAAAGACAACACCATACAAAGACAGAAATATAGAAACAAAGACAGCAAAATTAAGACAAAGATACTTGTGTCAACACATTTTCCAACATGTTTGTAACAAGTTTTGGTTCAGATATTGACTGAGTCACGTGCAGACACAAGTTTAACCTGTCGACTGTTGTGGGTTAGTATTCAGGTCAGCTGCCACCTAACCTGTCGACTGTTGTGGGTTAGTATTCAGGGCAGCTGCCACTTAACCTGTCGACTGTTGTGGGTTAGTATTCAGGGCAGCTGCCACCTAACCTGTCGACTGTTGTGGGTTAGTATTCAGGGCAGCTGCCATCTAACCTGTCGACTGTTGTGGGTTAGTATTCAGGGCAGCTGCCACCTAACCTGTCGACTGTTGTGGGTTAGTATTCAGGGCAGCTGCCACCTAACCTGTCGACTGTTGTGTGATAGTATTCAGGGCAGCTGTCACCTAACCTGTCGACTGTTGTGGGTTAGTATTCAGGGCAGCTGCCACCTAACCTGTCGACTGTTGTGGGTTAGTATTCAGGGCAGCTGCCATCTAACCTGTCGACTGTTGTGGGTTAGTATTTAGGGCAGCTGCCACCTAACCTGTCGACTGTTGTGGGTTAGTATTCAGGGCACCTACCACCTAACCTGTCGACTGTTGTGGGTTAGTATTCAGGGCAGCTGCCACCTAACCTGTCGACTGTTGTGGGTTAGTGTTCAGGGCAGCTGCCACCTAACCTGTCGACTGTTGTGGTTTAGTATTCAGGGCAGCTGCCATCTAACCTGTCGACTGTTGTGGGTTAGTATTCAGGGCAGCTGCCACCTAACCTGTCGACTGTTGTGGGTTAGTATTCAGGGCAGCTGCCACCTAACCTGCCGACTGTTGTGGGTTAGTATTTAGGGCAGCTGCCATCTAACCTGTCGACTGTTGTGGGTTAGTATTCAGGGCAGCTGCCATCTAACCTGTCGACTGTTGTGGGTAAGTATTCAGGGCAGCTGCCACCTAACCTGTCGACTGTTGTGGGTTAGTATTCAGGGCAGCTGCCACCTAACCTGTCGACTGTTGTGGGTTAGTATTCAGGGCAGCTGCCACCTAACCTGTCGACTGTTGTGGGTTAGTATTCAGAGCAGCTGCCACCTAACCTGTCGACTGTTGTGGGTTAGTATTCAGGGCAGCTGCCACCTAACCTGCCGACTGTTGTGGGTTAGTATTCAGGGCAGCTGCCATCTAACCTGTCGACTGTTGTGGGTTAGTATTCAGGGCAGCTGCCACCTAACTTGTCGACTGTTGTGGGTTAGTATTCAGGCCAGCTGCCATCTAACCTGTCGACTGTTTTGGGTTAGTATTCAGGGCAGCTGCCACCTAACCTGTCGACTGTTGTGGGTTAGTATTCAGGGCAGCTGCCACCTAACCTGTCGACTGTTGTGGGTTAGTATTCAGGGCAGCTGCCACCTAACCTGTCGACTGTTGTGGGTTAGTATTCAGGGCAGCTGCCACCTAACCTGTCGACTGTTGTGGGTTAGTATTCAGGGCAGCTGCCATCTAACCTGTCGACTGTTGTGGGTTAGTATTCAGGCCAGCTGCCATCTAACCTGTCGACTGTTGTGGGTTAGTATTCAGGCCAGCTGCCACCTAACCTGTCGACTGTTGTGGGTTAGTATTCAGGGCAGCTGCCACCTAACCTGTCGACTGTTGTGGGTTAGTATTCAGGGCAGCTGCCACCTAACCTGTGACTGTTGTGGGTTAGTATTCAGGCAGCTGCCACCTAACCTGTCGACTGTTGTGGGTTAGTATTCATGGCAGCTGCCACCTAACCTGTCGACTGTTGTGGGTTAGTATTCAGGGCAGCTGCCACCTAACCTGTCGACTGTTGTGGGTTAGTATTCAGGGCAGCTGCCACCTAACCTGTCGACTGTTGTGGGTTAGTATTCAGGGCAGCTGCCATCTAACCTGTCGACTGTTGTGGGTTAGTATTCAGGGCAGCTGCCATCTAACCTGTCGACTGTTCCTAACCTGTTGACTGTTGTGGAGTTAGTATTCATGGCAGCTGCCACCTAAACTGTCGACTGTTGTGGGTTAGTATTCAGGGCAGCTGCCACCTAACCTGTCGACTGTTGTGGGTTAGTATTCAGGGCAGCTGCTATCTAACCGGTCGACTGTTGTGGGTTAGTATTCAGGGCAGCTGCCATCTAACCTGTCGACTGTTGTGGGTTAGTATTCATGGCAGCTGCCACTCGACTGTGGGTTATTCAGCAGCTGCCACCTGTCGACTGTTGTGGGTTAGTATTCAGGGCAGCTGCCACCTAACCTGTCGACTGTTGTGGGTTAGTATTCAGGGCAGCTGCCACCTAACCTGTCGACTGTTGTGGGTTAGTATTCAGGGCAGCTGCCACCTAACCTGCATAAAAGAAATAACCTAGAATGACGGTTGTTGTTGTTGGTTGTTGGTCCTTGTTGTTTTTGGTGGTGGTTGTTGTTGCTTTTTGTTTTTGTTTGTTATTGTTGTTAGTGATGGTTATTACTGTTGGTTGTTAGTTGTTGTTGTTGTTGTTGTTGTTGTTGGTTGCTGTTGTTGGTGGTGGTTGTTGTTGCTTGTTGTTGTTGTTGGAGGTGGTTGTTGCTGTTGGTTATTGTTGTTGTTGTTGTTGTCGCTGTTAGCTATTGTTGTTGTTGGTTGTTGTTGTTGGTTGTTGTTTGTTGTTGTTGGTTTTTTGTTCTTGTCCTTGTGGCTGTTGTTTGTTGTTGTTGTTGATTATTATTGTTGGTTGTTGTTGTTGGTTGTTTTTGTTGTTGTTCGTAGTTGTTGATGGCTACGCTGTTGGTTGTTGTTCTTGTTCTTGTTGGCGCTGTTATTTGTTGTTGTTGTTGGTTGTTGTTGTTGGTTGTTGCTGTTGTTCGTTGTTGTTGACGTTTTCGCTGTTGGTAATGGTGGCAGTTGTTGTTTGTTGTTTTTAGTTCGTGGTTGTTATTTTTGGTTTATGTTGTTGATGGTTCTTGTTGTTGTTGGTGATTGCTGTTGTTGGTTGTTGTTGTTGTATATTGTTGTTGTTGATTGTTGTTGTTGGTTCTTGTTGTTGTTGGTGGTGGTGGTTTCTGTTGTTGGTTGTTGTTGTTGATTGTTGTTGTTGTTGTTGTTAATTGTTGTTGTTGTTGGTGGTGGTGGTTGCTGTTGTTGGTTGTTGTTGTTGATTGTTGTTTATGGTTGTTGTTGTTATTTTCTTCTTCATGGTGTTTGTTTAGAACTAACACATAGGGGGGCGGCACTCCATGGTCGTACATACACGTCAGTTAAGACTGGAGGCTCCAGTACCAGCTCTGGTAATCTCAGGCACAGTTTAGTGTACACTTAGCATCCTATCATGATTTTCGTTGGGAGAAGAATTGTTGTGCAGCAGACCTGCGGAGAACTTGACTCAGAATGTTGGCTCTACGTCATGAACGGTCATGGCAATATCGTGTAGTGCTTTAGTAAAACTTACTCTATATGCCCATTGTTGTTGTCATTCCTGGTCAACTGGAAATTATGAACTCCGATCAAATATCTCCAGAGCACTTTGACTTTGTGGGTGATAACTTGTTGAAAGCAGAGGCATAATTCCTAGGTGTAATTCTTCTTCATGAAAGATTTAAGAGGTGATGGAGGATCTGACTTATACTCTCGTGGCAAACCTGAGGCAAAAACCTCCTCAGTGCTCTCCTAATAGCATGGAAATTAATCTTTGTCATAGGAATTATTTCGGGATAGCGTGTTGCTGCATCCATAAGAGTGAAAAGGCAATTAGAAGAAAGGTTCTACGTCCACTCTCCTCCTGCTCCATGAGCTTTATCATACCTCTTCTTAAAGCTATGTATGGATCCTTCCTTAACTACATCACTTTCCAGACTGTTCCACATCCTGACAAATCTATGACTATAGAAATACTTCCTACCATCCCTGTGACTCAGCTAAGTCTTCATCTTCCAATTGTGACACCTTATTGTCGTGTCCCATCTCTTAAACGTCCTGTTCCTATCCACCTGGTCAATGTCGTTATCATGTTCTCCCTATCCCTCCTGTCCTCCAGTGTCCTTCTGTCCCTCCAGTGTCGTCAGGTCGATTTTCCTCTCCTCGTAGGACATTCCTTAGCCTCGGGATTAGTCTTGTTGCAAACCTTTGCCCTTTCTCTAATTTCTTGATGTACTTGATCAGGGTTCCATACTGATGCTGCATAGTTCAATAGGGGCGTGACGTACACGGTATACAGAGTCTTGAACGATTACTTACTAAGGTGTCAAAACGTAATTCTTAGATTTGCCAGGCGCTTATATGATGCAGCCGTTATATGGTTGATGTGTGCCTCAGATGTGCCCGGTTTTATACTCACTCCAAGTTCCTTTTTCTTGAGTGAGGTTTGCAGTGTGTGTGTGTGTGTGTGTGTGTGTGTGTGTGGTAGTGTAGTGTGTAGCAGACTCAGCATAGAAAGTGATTATCAAAAACAAAACAAGTCCCTAAACAAACTAACTTCTGATCACGGACAGGAAGTAAACATGGTTTCCTTGAAGAATGAGGCACCCAGTTCACCAAACAGCACTATGCACAAAACAGCTGTAAGCAGCACAACGTCAGCATGGAAAAGACACAGGAAATGTCCCAATTAAGGAAAATTTATATATCCCACATTAAAGGCAAAATCTCCCAGATTACTGGAAACGAGTTCAGCAACTTCCAAACCCCGACTAGGGGCTGATGTCTGTCAGAACAAGCTAGATGGAGAGCTAGACTTGTTGCTTGAATCATATTGTCTCCTGATACACTACCATAAAATGTCAAGCATCGCTAAGTTTAAATAAGTCTCCGGGACTCTAGTTCCAGAATGAACAAGAAGTATGACCTGGTTCACCAATGAGATAGTACTCTACCTCAAAACTGAAACTAATTGACATGAGCAGAGAAGAGAGTTCTCACAGAGAGAGGGACAAGAGGTCTTTTCATCGTGATGGCCAGCCAAAGAGTGAAGTAGAAACTGTAGGCAGGAGATGAGGTTTGAAGCTAACTTGCAACACATTCAAGACTGCAACACAGTTGGCAAACTAGCAAACAAGCATGTGGCAGCTTGTTACAGGTTCGGAATGATTTTTGCAAAATTATTGCATACACAAATTTTCGTCTGCCTTATTCGACAAGAAGAGCATTGGTATTTAAGGGAAAAATTGCAAGTTTTACCTATTCGGCACGACATTTTGTTTAATATGTATATATATATATATATATATATATATATATATATATATATATATATATATATATATATATAATATATATATAAATATATATATATATATATATATATATATATATATATATATATATATATATATATATATATATATATATATATATATATATATATATATATATATGCAAAAAATCGCAGACAGGCGATCCTAACAATGCAAGACAAGCCACGGGGGGGGAGGGGTGGTGGAAATCTTCAGCTCAAGTACTTTCACACATCTCAGTGCGTCATCAGGAACTGTGAAATGTTGCAAAGGCAACAACCGGAGAAGTAGGGTAAGTTTTCAGGGAGTGGTAGTGTGGAGGCACCGGCCAGTCTCAGACTGTCTGGGAGAGACAAGTGGGATGCCAACCACACACCGGTCCTCCCCACACCCCACCCCATATGGGGTCGGGTGGGGTAGGCCTCACAGTTTGCAGATAGCATGAGGAAAATACTAGAAGATAGTTAATAGCCAGCCCTAAGCTTCTAACCGCCGGGAACAGGTCAAGTGACGTAAAAAATTACATTACAATAGTGGATCATTACATACTTTTATTTACAAACTTGTAACTAATAAAATAGAGGGAAAAAATCCCTCATTTGTCAACCAGTGTCGCAGAACCTTCCAGAACATTCAGGAAATACTCTCAGTGTGCATGTGTGAATTCTCCTCTCCAGGCTTCGTTTTTCATAATGACTAGGTTATTCTTAATTTAATGCCATTCCTATCATTATTATCAACTATCAACCGCTAATATCATTATTATTATCATCATCATGATAATATTACCAACAACCTGATTCATTAAACCACTAAACTAGTTGCAATCACCATGTTGAAACCACGTATGTGTACCTTGTACCACTGTGCATAGATGGGTTGCAACCACCTATGTGTACCTTGTGTACCTAGTATCACTGTAATTAGGCGGGCCACTCTACATTTCTTTTGGGCTATCCTAGGATGATCGCACATGTGCCCCCGTACCTAAATGAATCCACATACCTACTTCCTTACTACAGATGTAATACAGCTCAGGTTACTAGAGCACCTGTCGCATTACGATACCTGTATCCAGCAGCAGCTGAGTGCGTTATACCGACGGCAGACCTAACATATTAAATATCGACGTTCGCGACAAACTTCACGACGGGCGTACCATGATGTTCAGTTTGCAGACTCTGGTCGAATACGTATAACCGAAACATCACGAAACCCCCTGGCATAATGAGCAGTCCTGTGCTTTTGTATAACATTGTTGCTTAAGGCTGTGCACAATTGATTCCACTAAATAATTATCGAGTTTGTACAGCCCATAATTTGAGTTATGTGAGGCATTCCTATCATGTTTCAAGATGGAGGACTCTATTATGTTTCTTTCCATGATGGAACTGTTGGGTACAATTATCTGGGAGGCAGCCCACCCCGAATGATGCACCCGGCCAAGCTAGGTGTTGTACCCGTCATCCGAGGACATACGGTGGTGTAGATGCTTCTGAGCTAATTTCATTTTGCTCCTTGTTTGGTGTACTAGCTCAACAAGCAGTATTTTATATTACTGTACCACGAACGAGTGGTATTGACCAATAACAACACTGCAACTAGCCAAGGCGTCGAACCCATGCTGCCTTGGCCCACCTCATAATTCCGTGGACTAGAGTGTCATGAGTTTTCGCTAACCATGAGGCAGGCCAAAGCAGCATGGGTTCGACTCCTTGGCTAGTCGCAGTGTAGTTATTGATCAATACCACTCGTTCGTGGGTACAATAATATAAAATACTGCTTGTTGAGCTAGTACACCAAACATGGAGTAGAATGAAATTAGCTTAGAGGCGTCCACACCACCGTATGTGCTCGGATGACGGTGCAACACCTAGCTGGATGAGTGCGTCATTCTTGAGGATTGTGTGGTCCCGTGTACTAGAGCGTCGTGAGTTTTCGCTAACCATGAGGCGGCCCAAAGCAGCATGGGTTCGACTCCTTGGCTAGTCGCAGTGTTGTTATTGATATATATATATATACCTCAATTCCCTTATTTTTCTACACTAGTACATTGGATCTCACGTTGTCCCAGATGACTTACACGGACAGTGTAAAAAACTAGAGCAAATCAAGCAAAATCGAGGACACATTTGGAATCAGCACCACAAACTTACTCTAAAGAGCTGTAATATCATTGACCAGAAAATGAGTGTTGATCAGCATCCTCCATATATATATATATATATATATATATATATATATATATATATATATATATATATATATATATATATATATATATATATATATATATACACATATTAACACGCCGGCCATCTCACACTGAGGCAGGGTGACCCAAAAAAGAAACTCTTTCACGATCATTCACACTATCACTGTCTTTCCAGAGTTGACATTACTACGTTACTCAATTGAGGAGCCATTTATGTCTCTTATTTATGGCACTGTACCAAAACTGCTGACAAAGGATCCAATGACTGATTCCTTGAGTTGAATATTATAATCATAAATGAATAATGGATGAGTATGAGTTCACTTAGCTAATTGTTCATGAATCAACCAATTATTTTTTTATGGAGATGCTCAGTACTCCATATTCGAGAGATATTTATTATTTTACTGAAGAACGAATTTTATTTTTCCCTCTGGTGAGCAGCGTGGCATCGCTACGCAGATCATAATATTAATTTTCCTTAGTGCTTGCTATTTCTCTCTTGTTCTCGTAGAGTGAATCAACTAGTAGTCCGTCTTTAGTTTTAATCTGAAATGAACTAGTTTAATAAGCTACGGTAATTCCTCGCCTTCTTCTCCCTTCAAAGAATTTTTTACCAAGTAGACAGAAGTCTGTGTTTATCGTCTTTATACAATTTTTTGTCCCGCACAGACAAGTATCTATATGCATAACTTTCATGAGATTTTTTTTTGTCCCATATAGACGGTTGTCTGTATTTTATTTACTAACTGGAACATATTATGTATTTCGTGTACTTGTGAAGTTAATTAGGAACTATCAGTAGACATGTGTATTTTTACTGAATTAACATTCTGTCTGCGTTTTTATGCAAGTCATAGCTATCAGTCGACTTGTCATGTGAACATTAATTAACTTGGGTCCGCATGTTTACTCAATTTAAGTTGTCATTCAACTTTTATAACCAAGATGGGAATAAATTTTACTGCGTAACGTCAGGGGGGATGGTACCCTCCTCAACTGCCATCGGTAACTGATATATTCTTTAATATTTGTATTGTTTCAGAAAATCTTAAATTCCTCCCCTTAGCCTACGGCATAGATTTTCTTTTAAATAATAATTCTTCTGGTTCGCTAGTGTGGGACATTTTTCTTCCTCTGCACAAGTGTTTACGTTTCCTGCTTCAGCAGTTACAGGAAGCGTAGCATCCTCAGAATCAATTTATTCTTCTGTTCTTCATTTTAAACTTTCAGAACACTGGAGAAGTTTTATTTAATTTCTCAGCTTTCTCATTCGACTCATCAGTTTTTTTCTGTATCGTTGGATTGCATTGTGTTAATTAGTTCTAATAATCTCTGATCAGAAAAACATAATTGGTTTGGTAATGATTAGAGAACTATTAATGTTTTTTTACCACACTGGCTGTTTCCCACCAAGGTAGAGTGATCCGTAAAGAAGAATCACTTTCACCGTCATTTCTTCACAGTCTTGATAGACGTGTGCTTACATCTTAACGACTCTCCGAGCTGCAAATCCACACATCCTTCAGAGTACAGGTACCATACTTCCGATCCTCCAGGACTTAAGTCCGTCTAATTAGTCTTCCTGAATCCCTTCACAAATATTATATGGTTCACACTCCAACAGCACGTCAAATCATTAAAACCAGCTGCCTCCATTCATTCTTTTCGAACACGTTCAAACAAGCCTGTTGGATGGCCAAGCCGCTAGCACTCAAACCCTTCCTTACCCCACTCCCTCCAACTCTTCTTGAGACGACAACTATATCTGGTAGGATATATTGTGAAAGAAGGATAAAAATAGTGTGTGGATAATGATATATCAATATATAGACGGAGGTAGAGGCCAAATGCTGAAAATTATAAAAAAAAATCTTAAAATAGTTTTTTAGGTTAAATATATGTTGGAAAAAATGGTTATAATCATAACCATAACTTTTAAAGGAGGAGGGGGGGGGGTAAGCCAGTGGAAGGCCTCGGTCAGATGACCAAAAGCTCCACCTGAGGGTTATCACATGATTAAGACCCGGGAAACACTTGTCCTGTTTCCTGACAAATCTTACCTAACCTAAATATATTTTGGAAGGATGAAAAAAAAAAGTTAAATGAGGCGATGTTATAAGGAGAGTTACTTTATGTATAAGAAGATAGACAGAAGTAGAGTCAAGCTCTAAAAAAAACGAAATAAGAAAAAAATCTAAAACATACCATATTTGGGTGGGATGTACTCACCTATTTGTGGTTGCAGGAATAGAGACTCAGCTCCTGGCCCCACCTCTTCACTGATCTAGTGTGAAAGGAGACAAAATTATGACTAGATAGAAAGAGTATCAACAAATAAATTCTTGAATATATCTAAAAATAGTGATAAGGTAAAGAGATTGACCAAGAGATTAAGTGTGTACTCAGATAATGGGCGACAAGTGTCACCCTCAGGCATCAATTTAATTTGAGGTTCATAGGTTTCGAAACCTTTTTCACATTATTCTTTTGAAATTGAGTTTTGTGTGTGTGTGTGTGTACTCACCTAATTGTGGTTTCAGGGTCGATTCATAGCTCCTGGCCCCGCCTCTTAACTGGTTGCTACTAGGTCCTCTCTGCTCCACTAGCTTTATCAAACCTCGTCTTAAAACTATGTATGGCTCCTGCCTCAACTACGTCACTTTCAAGACTATTCCACTTCCTCACAACTCTATGGCTGAAGAAATACTTCCTCTCATCCCTCATCTTCAACTCCCAACTGTGACCCCTTATTTCTGTGTCCCATCTCTGGAACATCCTGACTTTGTCCACCTTGTCAATTCCTCGCAGTATTTTATATGTCGTTATCATGTCTCCCCTAACTCTCTTGTCATCCAGTGTCGTCAGGCCGATTTCCTTACCTTTCTTCGTTGAACGATTCCTTTGTGAGGTGTCGGAACGCTATTCTTAGGTTTGCCAGGCGCCCATATGCTGCAGCAGTGATCTGGTTGATGTGCGCCTCAGGAGATGTGCTCAGTATTATACTCACTCTAAGATCCTTTTCCTTGAGTAAGGTTTGCAGAGTATAGGCCACCTAGCCTATTCTCTGTCTGCAGTCTTCTTTGCCCTTTCCCGATGTTTATGACTGCATTTGGTGGGGTTAAATTCCAGGACCCAGATGCTAGACCAGGCTTACAGCCTGCCCAGGTCCCTTTGAATTCCTGTCTGATGCCTCATCCGATTTAATTCCCCGCATTAACTTCACATCATCTGCAAACAAAGACACTTCTGTGTCTATCCCTTCAGTCATGTCATTCACATATACCAAAAAGAGCCCTGGTCCTAAGACGGACCCCTGTGGAATTCCGCTCATCACAGGCGCCCACTCTGACACCTCGTCACGTACAATGACTCGTTGTTGCCTCCCTGTCTGGTATTCTCTGATCCATTGCAGTGCCTTTTCTGTTATGCGTGCCTGATCCTCTAGCTTTTGTGAGGAACTGTGTCGACGGCCTTCTTGCAGTCCAAGAAAATGCATTCTACTCACCCCTCTCTCTCTCTTTCTCATGTCTTACTTCCATTACCTTTTCATAAAACTCCAGTAGGTTTGTGACACAGGATTTCCCATCCATGAAACCGTGCTGGTTGTCATTTATAAGTTTGTTCCTTTCTAGGGGCTCCACCACTTCCCTCCTGACGTCAATGAGATACTGCTACATAGAATGACGCTTGTTATGCATAGCATTTCGGGAAAATTAAGTCAGTTTTGTCCCAGTATGCGACCCACACCAATCGACTAACACCCAGGTACCCATTTTACTGATAGGTGAATATAGACAAGGAAGCATGCCCAATTATTCTACCCTCGCTAGGAATCGAACCCGGACACTCACCGTGTGAAGCGAGAGCTTTAGCCACCAGGCCCCATGGTGGAAAAGATTGTCTGTTATCATCCCAGTGAGTTTCGTTTCTAAGAGTGCTGTGATGTCTGGGGACGTCTTCTTGATTCTTTCACACTCTCACATTTTTTTATTCCGTCCCGTTTGTATCCCAAACTTTCAACTTCTTTTCTAAAAGTGTGGTCTGGGGTATGTTGGGTTGGCAAAGCGGAGACCTGGCGAGAAACTATGGGGGTTGCTGTGAAGATGGAGTTTGTGATAGGGGTTGGGGCAGGGGATAGTGTGGGTCTATGTGACTCTTGAAAAGTAGTGGATGTGATGGAGTGTGTGTACTGTAAGGTACAGTGTTACACTGGTATGCTCCTGACCTGATGCTACCCCAGCAGCCACCTTATTAGCTTGTACATCCTATGCTTATCCTTCTTCTTATAGGCTCTAACTAATAGACACCTGAGTACTTATTCCCTATTCCTTTTCATACTAAGAAAGTGAACCGTTCCAAAACACCTGGCGGTGCCAATAAACCCACATGACTTCCCAAAACCACTGCATAGGTGAATACTTTCACGCAACCTGTTGAGTGTCTAACTGTTGTGATGTTCTAGAAACTCCACCTTGTTTTTCACTATATATATATATATATATATATATATATATATATATATATATATATATATATATATATATATATATATATATATATATATATATATATATATATAAATATATATATATATATATGGAGTAGTAGGTAAATTTAGGTGCCAGGGGTAAATGTAAATGGGGAACCATTAATTGAGCTATGTGTAGAAAGAGGTTTGGTAATAAGTAATACATATTTTATGAAAAAGAGGATAAATAAATATACAAGGTATGATATAGCACGTAAGGAAAGTAGTTTGTTGGATTATGTATTGGTGGATAAAGGTTGATGAGTAGGCTTCAGGATGTACATGTTTATAGAGGGGCAACGGATATATCAGATCATTATTTGGTTGTAGCTACAGTTAGAGTAAAAGGTAGATGGGACAAAAGAAAATGGCAACAGCAAGTAAGAGAGAGGTAAAAGTGTATAAACTAAGGGAGGAGGAAGTTAGGGTGAGATATAAGCAACTATTGGCAGAAAAGGTGGGCTAGTGCAAGTAGGAGTAGTGGGGGGTTGAAGAGAGTTGGGATAGTTTTAAAAATGCAGTATTAGAATGTGGGGCAGAAGTTTTGGCTATAGGAGGGTGGGTGCAGGAGGAAAGAGGAGTGAGTGGTGGAATGAAGAAGTAAAGGGTGTGATAAAGAGAAAAAGGTAGCTTATGAGAGGTTTTACAAAACAGAAGTGTTAATAGAAGAGCAGAGTATATGGAGAGTAAAAGAAAGGTGAAGAGAGTGGTGAGAGAGTGCAAAAGAAAGAGCGGATGAAAGAATGGGAGAGGCTCTGTCAAGAAATTTTGCTGAAAACAAGAAAAATTTTTGGAGTGAGATAAACAAGGTAAGAAAGCCTAGGGAACGAATGGATTTGTCAGTTAAAAACAGAGTAGGGGAGTTAGTAGATGGGGAGCTGGAGGTATTGGGTAGATGGCGGGAATATTTTGAGGAACTTTTAAATGTTGATGAAAAAGGAGGCGATAATTTCATGTACTGGCCAGGGAGGTACAACATCGTTTAGGAGTGAAGAAGAGCAGGATGTGAGTGTGGGGGAGGTGCGTGAGGCATTACGTAGAATGAAAGGGGTAAAGCAGCTGGAAATTGACGGAATCATGACAGAAATGTTAAAAGCAGGGGGATATAGTGCTGGAGTGGTTGGTATTTTTGTTTAATAAATGTATGAAAGAGGGAAGGTACCTAGGGATTGGCAGAGAGCATGTATAGTTCCTTTATATAAAGGGAAGGGGGATAAAGAGAGTGTAAAAATTATAGGGAATAAGTTTACTGAGTATACCAGGTAAAGTGTATGGCAGGGTTATTATTGAAAGAATTAGAGGTAAGACAGAGAGTAGGATTGCAATGAGCAAGGAGGCTTTAGAGTTGGGTAGGGGATGTGTAGATCAAGTTTTTACAGTGAAGCATATATGTGAACAGTATTTAGATAAAGGTAAGAAGTTTTTATTGCATTTATGGATTTAGAAAAGGCATATGATAGAGTAGATAGGGGAGCAATGTGGCAAATGTTGCAAGTGTATGGAATAGGTAGTAAGTTACTGAAGGCTGTAAAGAGTTTTTATGAGGATAGTGAGGCTCAGGTTAGGGTGTGTAGGAGAGGGAGATTACTTCCCGGTAAAAGTAGGTCTTAGACAGGGATGTGTAATGTCACCATGGTTGTTTAATATATTTATAGATGAGGTTGTAAAAGAAGTAAATGCTAGGGTGTTGGGGAGAGGGTTGGGATTAAATTATGGAGAATTAAATGCAAAATGGGAGTTGACACAGTTACTTTTGCTGATGATACTGTGCTTATGGGAGATTCTAAAGAAAAGTTGCAAAGGTTAGTGGACGAGTTTGGGAGAGTGTGTAAAGGTAGAAAGTTAAAAGTGAACATAGATAAGAGTAAGGTGATGAGGGTATCAAACGATTTAAATAAAGAAAAATTGGATATCAGATTGGAGAGAGGGATTATGGAAGAAGTAAATGTTTTCAGATATTTGGGAGTTGACGTGTCAGCGGATGGGTTTATGAAGGATGAGGTTAACCATAGAATTGATGAAGGAAAAAAGGTGAGTGGTGCATTGAGGTATCTGTGGAGACAAAAAACGTTATCCATGGAGGCAAAGAAGGGAATGTACGAAAGTATAGTGGTACCAACACTCTTATATGGGTGTGAAGCATGGGTTGCAAATGCTGCAGCGAGGAGGAGACTGGAGGCAGTGGAGATGTCCTGTCTAAGGGCAATGTGTGGTGTAAATATTATGCAGAAAATTCGGAATGTGGAAATTAGGAGAAGGTGTGGAGTTACTAAAAGTATTTGTCAGATATCTGAAGAGGGGTTGTTGAGGTGGTTTGGTCATTTAGAGAGAATGGATCACAGTAGAATGACTTGGAGAGCGTATAAATCTGTAGGGGAAGGAAGGCGGGGTAGGGGTCGTCCTAGAAAAGGTTGGAGGGAAGGGGTAAAAGGAGGTTTTGTGGGCGAGGGGCTTGGACTTCCAGCAAGCAGTGTGAGCGTGTTAGATAGGAGTGAATGGAGACGAATGGTTTTGGGACATGTCGATCTGTTGGAGTGTGAGCAGGGTAACATTTTGTGAAGGGATTCAGGGAAACCAGTTAATTGATTTAGTTGGACTTGAGTCCTGAAATGGAAGTACAATGCCTGCACTTTAAAGGAGGGGTCTGAGATAGTGACAGCTGGGAGGGACTTTTCTCAGCTGTCGTATCTGAGCTCCTCTGCAAAGACAGTGATTATGTATGAGTGTGGTGAAAGTGTTGAATGATGATGAAAGTATTTTCTTTTGGGGATTTTCTTTCTTTTTGGGTCACCCTGCCTCGGTGGGAGACGGCCGACTTGTTGAAAAAAAAAAAAAAAAAAAAATAATATATATATATATATATATATATATATATATATATATATATATATATATATATATATATATATATATATATATATATATATATATATATTTTTAATAAAACATACCTATTTAAAATAAAGTAGGGGATGCATGTGGTAAAACTTTGTTTTTGGATTTGTGGGTGTTATATATATATTTTTTTTTTTTTTTTTTGTGTGTGTGTGTGTGTGTGAAAACTCAATTAGTTGTGGTTGCAGGGTCGAGTCACAGCTCCTGGCCCCGCCTCTTCACTGGTAGCTACTAGGTTAATCTTCCTGCCCCATTAGCTTTATCATAACTCTTCTTAAAGTTATGTATGGATCCTGCTTCCACTACGTCACTTCCCAGACTGTTCCACTTCCTGAAAACTCTGTGTCTGAAGAAATACTTCCTAACATCCCTGTGATTCATCTGAGTCTTCAACTCCCAATTGTGACCCCTTGTTTCTGTGTCACATCTCTGGAACATCCTAACTTTGTCCACCTTGTCAATTCCTAGCAGTATTTTATATGTCGTTATCATGTCTCCCCTGACCCTCCTGTCCTCCAGTGTCGTCAGGCCGATTTCCCTTAACCTTTCTTCGTAGGACAATCCCTTCAGCTCTGTGACTAGTCTCGTTGCAAACCTTTGCACTTTCTCTAATTATTGACGTACTTGACCAGGTGTGGATTCCAAACTGGTGCTGCATACTCCAACATGGACCTGACGTATATGGTGTACAGAGTCTTGAACGATTCCTTACTGAGGTATCGGAACTCTATTCTTAGGTTTGCCAGACGCCCGTATACTGCAGCAGTTTTCTGATTGATATGCACCTCAAGAGATGTGCTCGGTATTATACTCACCCAAAGATCTATTTTCTTGAGTGAGGTTTGCAGTCTTTGGCCACCTAGACTATACTCTGTCTGCGGTCTTCTTTGCCCTTCCCCGATCTTCATGACTTTACATTTGGCAGGGTTAAATTCAAGGAGCCAGTTACTGGACCAGGCTTGTAGCCTGTCCAGGTCTCTTTGTAGTCCTGCCTGATCCTCGACCGATTTAATTCTCTTCCTAAACTTCACATAATCTGCAAACTCGGACACTTCTGAGTCTATCCCTTCCGTTATGTCATTCACATATACCAAAAACAGCACAGGTCCTAGGACTGACCTTTATGGAACCTCGTACGTCACAGGCGCCCACTCTGACACCTCATCAAGTACTATGACTCGTTGTTGCCTCCCTGTCAGATATTCTCTGATCCATTGCAGTGCCTTTCCTGTTATGCTTGCCTGATCCTCTAGCTTTTGCAGTAACCTCTTATGAGGGACTGTGTCGAAGGCCTTCTTGCAGTCCAAGAAAATGCAGTCTATCACCTCTCTCTCGTGTCTTACTTCTGTTACCTTGTCACGAAACTCCAGTAGGTTTGTGACACAGGATTTTCCTTCCCCTGAAACCGTGCTGGTTGTCGTTTATAAGCTTGTGTCTTTCTAGGTGCTCCACCACTCTCCTCCTGATGATTTTCTCCATGACTTTGCAAACTCTACACGTCAGTGACACAGGCCTCGTGTCTGTCTGATTTCTTAAAAATTGGGGCTACATTTGCCATCTTCTATACCTGAGGTAGTTGCCCAGTTTCAATGGATGTGTTGAAGATTTTTGTTAGTGGCACAACAGCATCTCTGCTCCTCTCTAAAGTCCCATGGAGAGATGTTGTCTGGTCTCACCCTCTTTCAGGTATCAAGTTCACATAGCAGCTTCTTCACCTCCTCGGTTGTATGTATTTCATCCAGCACTTGTTGGTGTACCTCCCTATTCTGAATTCCTGGAGTCCTTCCTGTCTCAACTGTAAATACTTCTTTAAATCTCGTGTTGAGCTCCTCACATTCTTCTTGGTCGTTTCTTGTGAACTCCCCACCTTCCGTCCTCAGCTTGATTACCTAGTCCTTGACTGTTGTTTTCCTCCTGATGTGGCTTTACAACAACTTTGGGTCAGACTTGACTTTCGATGCTATGTCATTTTCGTATTGTTGCTGAGCCTTCCTTCTTATCTGGGCTTATTCGTTTCTGGCTCTTCGGCTAATCTCTTTATTTTCCTGGGTGCTTTGTCTTCTGTACTTTTCCCATTCTCTAGTGCACTTAGTTTTTGCCTCCCTACACCTTTGGGTGAACCAAGGACTCGTTCTGGTTTTCCCATTATTTCTGTTTCCCTTGGAACAAACCTGTCCTCTGCCTCCTTGCATTTTGTTGTCACATATTCCATCATTTCTTGTACTGGTTTTCCTGCCAATTCTCTCTCTCATTGAATGTCTTGCAGGAAGTTCTTCATGCCTGTGTAGTCCTCCCTTTTGTAGTTTGGTTTTTCCCATCCCATTCCTGCTACCCTCTCCAAAGCACAGAATGACATGAATACTTGCACCAAGGGGCCTTTCGTACGTGATATCCTCGATGTCCGAACTACTCAAGGTGAATACTAGGTCCAGTCTTGCTGGATCATCCTCACCTCTCTCTCTGGTAGTGTCTCTAACATGTTGATGCATGTGGTTTTCGAGTACCACATCCATCATCTTGGCTCTCCATGTTTCGGAACCCCGATTGGGCTCCAGGTTTCCCAGTCAATCTCCTTGTGATTGAAATCACCCATAACTAGTAACTTTGCTCTCCCCAATTGAGCTCTTCTGGCCACCTCGGCTAGTGTGTCTACCATTGCTCTGTTGTTCTCGTCGTATTCTTCACTTGGCTTCCTTCAGTTCTGTGGCGGGTTGTACATTTCTGCAGTTACCACCTTATGGCCCTCAGACTGGATTGTTCTACTATGAAGTCCCTTTCTCCCATTCCATCCATTCTTTCCATTTCCTCAAATCCCCACCAGTTTTTAATATGTAGTGCAACTCCTCCTCCAACTCTGCTCCCTCTATCTTTCCTGAGGATTTGATATCCGGGTGGAAAGATTGCATTTGTTATCATCCAGGTGAGTTTCGTTTCTGTGAGTGCTATTATGTCTGGGGACATCTTGATTCTTTCATGCCATTCCTCACACTTATTGGTTATTCTGTCTGCATTTGTATACCAAACCTTCAACTTCTTTTCTAAAACTGTGGTCTGGGGGGTACGTTGGGGTTGGGGAAGCAGGAGATCTGGTGAGGAACTATGGGTGGTTGCTGTGAAGGTGGAGTTTGTAATGAGGTTGGTGGGGGCATTTGGTTTAGCATGTGTGTTTTGGGCTAGAATGTTTGGTTGCATTGGGGTTGTCCTTATTGGGGGGCTTCTGTAGGTGGTTGTGAGGGAGGTTGTATTTGATCTTCCTCCTGAGTCTCGGTTCTGTCCATCTCCATCTTCACATCTTTTTTCTAATTTCACTTTGTACCCTCTCTTTCAGTTTCTGCCTTTCTTTTCATGTTCTGTCGCAGTCGAGATACACCTTCCAGTATGCCGGCATGTCCCTTAGTTTTGCTTTCTTCTGCAAGATCCTGTTTCTAGCCAATTCTGCCTTGAAAATCACTTTGACTGGCCGGATTCGTCCACTTGCAAACCCCCCTGTTCTCAGAAAATTTGCCAGCTGGGTCATGTCATCTTCTCCTATTGCTTTCTTGATGCTTTTTTCTCTCCTTGTCTTCTTGCTTTGTAAGTTTTCCCCTTCAACTTCCTGGAGTCCATAAACACAGACTGATCTCTCTCTTTCCTTCTTCCACTGCATATCCATATGTATCCCCTGATTCGATTTAGTTGCCTCCATTGCAGCTTTCCTTTTCTCAATTCTTCACTATCTGTTGTCCCTGGGCCCAGTGGTCTGTCATTTTCCCTTCTCAGCTTTCCCTTTGCACTGCTGTGGTCTGTTATGGCCTCTACGTATAGGTTAACTTTCATTTTCTACAGTCCCCTCGATTGTTCCTGATGTGATCCTCTTTTTTCTCGGGCTCCACAATGGTCTGATAGGGCCTCTGCATGCAGTTTCTCTCGTTTGTTCCCTATGGTCCCCTTATTTGTGACTGAGGTAGCAGTTTCTGATGTCATTCCCACATTGCTCTTTAGTTCTTTAGGCTGTTTTAGAATTTTCAGTTCCTCTTCTAATCTCTGAATCTTAGCCTCTGCTGCTGTGACTTGCATCTCCCACTTCCTGCTCTCTGCAGTTATCCTCTCCTCCATTTTCATTCTAAGCTCTTCTAGCTCCTTCCCCACTCATGTTACCTTTTCATGAGCTCTACTACTCAATCTTCCTTTACAGATTCATCTTCCAGTCCCCTGGTTTTCCGTCCTGTTCTCTGGCAACCCATTTTTTTTGGTTGCCAAAGAATGAAAAACTTATGTATTTCTGTGTGGTTGCTTTGTGATGTGTTTGTCTGAGTGTATGGTTGGGGGGGCAGAGGGAGGGAGAGGAGGGTACTGGAGACAGTGGTGAAATGGGAGAGAGGTTGGGAGGGGAAAAGAGGAGGGAATATGGGGAGAGAGAGGAGGAGGGAGAAGCAAAGGGGGAGAGAGAATGGGAGAGGGAGAGGGGGAAAGAGGGAAAGGAGGAGGATAGGCGGAGGGTGAGAGAGAGAGGGGGGATCAGGGGAGGGAGTGGGAGAGAGATAGGGCAGGGTGCCATGGGGAGAGAGTGTGTATGGGTCTGTGTATGTGGGAATTTGTAGGTGTGAACATGTGTATGTGTGTGTACTCACCTATTTGTGCTCACCTATTTGTGGTTGCAGGTGTCTCTGTCTGTCTGTAACTGTATGAGTGTGGGTTTATTGTGTGAAAAGTAGTGGGTGGGATTGTGTGTTATGGTGTATGATTGTGTATGTGGAGTTTGCGTGTGACACTTAGTCTACAGTGCTCCTCTACCTGACCTGACCCACACCCGCCTGACCTGACCCACACCCAGCTACTAGTTCATGTGCTTATGTATGTACTCACCTAGTTGTGGTTGCAGGGGTCGAGTAACAGCTCCTGGCCCCGCCTCTTCACTGGTCGCTACTCGGTCACTCTTCCCGCTCCATGAGCTTTATCATACCTCTTCTTAAAGCAATGTATGGATCCTGCCTCCACTACATCACTTCCCAGACTATTACACTTCCTGACAACTCTGTGAATGAAGAAATACTTCCTAACATCCCTGTGATATATCTGAGTCTTCAACTTCCAACTGTGTCCCCTTGTTGCTGTGTCCCATCTCTGGAACATTCTGTCTCTGTCCATCTTTTCGTTCCTCTCAGTATTTTATATGTCGTTATCATAGCCCCCCTATCTCTCCTGTCTTCCAGTGTCGTCAGGTCAATTTCTCTTAACCTCTCCTCGTAGGACATACCCCTTAGCTCCAGGACTAGTCTTGTTGCAAACCTTTGCACTTTCTCTAATTTCCTTACGTGCGTGTCTAGGTGAGGGTTCCAAACTGGCTCTGCATACTCCAATATGGGCCTAACGTACACAGTGTACAGGGTCCTGAAGGACTTCTTACTAAGATGTCGGAATGCTGTTCTTAGGTTTGCTAGGCGCCCGTATGCTGCTGCAGTTATTTGGTTGATGTGCGCCTCAGATGTGCCTGGTGTTATACTCACCCCAAGATCCTTTTCCTTGAGTGAGGTTTATAGTCTCTGGCCCCCTAGACTGTACTCTGTCTATGGTCTTCTTTGCCCTTCCCCAATCGTCATGACTTTGCACTTGGTGGGGCTGAACTCCAGGAGCCAGTTACTGGACCAGGCCTGCAGCCTGTCCAGATAAATTTGTAGTTCTGCCTGGTCCTCGTCCGATTGAATTCTTCTCATCAACTTCACATCATCTGCAAACAGGAACACTTCGGAGTCTATTACACATAATACATATAGGTGAATACAAATAGAGAGCGTGTCTGTCTCGCGCCCAGCAGACGGAGGATCAAGCCTCCACAAAGTATTGCGCTGAATAACCCAAATAGGTTTAGCGCTTAACATGAATTAAAAAAAAAAAAATTCGGAGTCTATTCTTTTCATCAAGTCGTTCACAAATACTAGAAACTGCACCGGTCCTAGGACTGATCCTTGTGGCACCCCGCTCGTTACAGGCGCCCACTCTGTCACCTCGCCACGTACCATGACTCGCTGTTGTCTTCCTGACAGGTATTCCCTGAACCATTGTAGTGCCTTCCCTGTTATTCCTGCCTGGTCCTCCAGCTTTTGCACTGATCTCTTGTGTGGAATTGTGTCAAACGCCTTCTTGCAGTCCAAGAAAATGCAATCTACACACCCCTCTCTCTCTTGTTTTACTGCCGTCACCCTGTCATAGAACTCCAATTGGTTTGTGATGCAGAATTTCCCGTCCCTGAAACCGTGCTGGCTGTCGTTGATAAGCTCATTCCTTTCTAGGTGTTCCACCACTCTTCTGATAATCTTCTCCATGACCTTGCATACTATACATGTCAGTGACATTGGTCTGTAGTTCAATGCTTCGTGTATGTCTCTTTTATAAAAATTGGGACTACATTTGTTGTCTTCCATACTTCAGGTAGTCGCCGTGTTTCGATAATGTGTTGAAGTTTATTGTTAGTGGTACACATAGCGCCTCTGCTCCCTCTCTCAGGACCCATGGAGAGATGTTATATGGCCCAATCGCCTTTAAGGTATCTAGCTCACTTAGCAGCCTCTTCACTTCTTCCTCGGTTGTATGTATTGTGTCCAACACTTGATGGTGTACCCCACCTCTCCGTCTTTCTGGAGTTCCTTCTGTCTCCTCTGTGAACACTGCTTTGAATCTCATGTTGAGTTCCTCACATACTTCGCAGTCATTTCTTGTGACTTTCCCTCCCCAGCTTTGGGTCAGATATGGCTTTCGCTGCTATGTCATTCTCGTATTGTCTTTGGGCCTCCCTCCTTGCCTGTGCATATTCATTTCTGGCTTTACGACTGCTCTCTTTATTCTCCTGGGTCCTTTGACTTCTATATTTTTTCCATTCTCTAGCACACTTGGTTTTGGCCTCCCTGCATCTTTGGGTGAACCAAGGGCTCATCCTGGTTTTCTCGTTATTTCTGTTACCCTTGGGTATAAACCTCTCCTCAGCTTCCTTGCATATTGTTGTCTTATATTCCATCATCTCGTTTACTGACTTCCCTGCCAGTTCTCTGTCCCACTGAACCCCGTGCAGAAAATTCTTCATAGTAATCCCCTTTGTCGTAGTTTGGCTTCATTCGTCCTGCCCTTCCTACTTCCCTCTACACTTGTAACTCTAGTATGTATTCGAAGCTCAAAACCACATGATCACTGGCCCCAAGGGGTCTTTCATATGTGATGTCCTCAATATCTGCACTACTCAAGGTGAATACTAGGTCCAGTCTCTCTGGTTCATCCTCTCCTCTCTGTCTGGTTGTGTTCCTCACGTGTTGGAACATGAGGCTTTCCAGTACCACCTCCATCATCTTAGCCCTCCACGTTTCTTGGTCCCCAAGTGGCTCCAAGTTCTCTCAATCGGTTTCCTAGTGGTTGAAGTCACCCATGATCAGTAGCTTTGCCCTGCTTGCATGGGCCCTTCTGGCCACTTCGGCCAATGTGTCAACCATCGCTCAATTACTCTCATCATACTCTTGCCTTGGCCTCCTGCTGTTCTGTGGTGGGTTATTCATCACTGCAATTACCACCTTGGGACCTCCAGAGTGAAGTGTTCCTATTATGTAATCTCTTGCTTCTCCTCTGTCTCCTCTCTCCAGCTCATCAAAATCCCATCGGTTTTTGATCAGCAGTGTCACTCCTCCACCCCCTCTGTTCCCTCTGTCTTTCTTGTGTGTTTGTACTCACCTAATTGTACTCACCTAATTGTGGTTGCAGGGGTCGAGATTCAGCTCCTGGCCCTGCTTCTTCACTGACCGCTACTGGGTCCCTTCTCTCTCTGCTCCATGAGCTCTATCATACCTCGTCTTAAAGCTATCTATGGTTCCTGCCTCCACTACTTCACTTGCTAGACTATTCCACTTTCTTACTACTCTATGGCTGAAGAAATACTTCCTAACATCCCTTTGATTCATCTGAGTCTTCAACTTCCAATTGTGCCCCCTTGTTTCTGTGTCCCCTCTCTGGAACATCCTGTCTCTATCTACACTGTCAATTCCCCGCAGTATTTTGTATGTCGTTATCATGTCTTCCCTAACCCTCCTGTCCTCCAGTGTTGTCAGGCCGATTTCCCTTAATCTTTCATCGTAGGACATTCCCCTTAGCTCTGGAACTAACCTTGTCGCAAACCTTTGCACTTTCTCTAATTTCTTGACGTGCTTGACCAGGTATGGGTTCCAAACTGGTGCTGCATACTCTAGTATGGGCCTGACGTACACGGTGTTCAGTGTCTTAAACGATTCCTTATTAAGGTATCGGAACGCTAATCTTAGGTTTGCCAGTCGCCCATATGCTGCCGCAGTTATCTGGTTGATGTGGGCTTCTGGAGACGTGCTTGGTGTTATACTGACCCCAAGGTCTTTCTCCTTTAGTGAGGTTTGCAGTCTTTGTCCACTTAGCCTATACTCTGTCTGCGGTCTTTTTTGCCCTTCCCCGATCTTCATGACTTTGCATATGACGGGATTAAATTCGAAGAGCCAGTTGCTGGACCAGGTGGCCAGCATTTCCAGATCTCTTGGAAGTCCTGCCTGGTCCTCATCTGATTTAATTCTCCTCATTTATTTCACATCATCTGCGAACAGAGACACTTCTGAGTGTATCCCATCCGTCATGTCATTCACATATACCAAGAATAGCACTGGTCCTAGAACTGACCCCTGCGGGACCCCGCTCGTCACAGGCGCCCACTGTGATACCTCATCACATACCATGACCAGGGAATACCTGTCAGGTATTCCCTGATCCATTGCAGTGCCCTTCCTGTTATACACGCCTGGTCCTCCAGCTTCTGCACTAATCTCATGTGAGGAACTGTGTCGAAGGCCTTCCTGCAGTACAAGAAAATGCAATCAACCCACCCTTCTCTCTCGTGTCTTACCTCTGTTACTTTGTCATAGAACTCCAGAAGGTTTGTGGCACATGATTTGCCTTCCATGAATCAGTGCTGGTTGTCGTTTATAATCCTGTGCCGTTCCAGGTGCTCCAAAAATCTCCTCCTGATGATCTTCTCCATGACTTTGCACACTATACACGTAAGTGACACTGGTTTATATTATAATGCCTCTTTTCTGTATCCTTTCTTAAAAATGGGAACTACATTTGCCTTCTTCCATACCTCAGGTAGCTGCCCGGTTTCAAGGGATGTGTTGAATATTGTGGTTAGTGGCACACACAGCATCTCTGCTCCCTCTCTAAGGACCCACTGGGAGATGTTGTCCGGTCCCATCGCCTTTGAGGTATCAATGTCCCCGAGCAACTTCTTCACCTCCTCCTCAGTTGTGTGAATGCCATCCAGTACTTGGTATATTCCTTGTTGGTGTCTCGCTCTGTACTGTCTACCCAGAGTCCTTCCTGCCTCCACTGTGAATACCTCCTTAAACCTCGTGTTGAGCTCCTCACATACCTCTTGGTCGTTTCTTGTGAGTTTTCCACCTTCTTTCCTCAGCCTGATCACCTGGTCATTGACTGTTGTCTTCCTCCTACTGTTGCTATACATCAGTTTCGGGTCAGACTTGACTTTCGATGCTATGTCATTTTCATACTGTCGCTGGCCCTCCCTTCTTATCTGTGCATACTCGTTTCTAGCTCTACGACTAATCTCTTTATTTTCTTGGGTCCTTTGCCTTCTGTACTTTTTCCATGCTCTAGCACACTGATTCTTTGCCTCCCTGCTCCTTTGGGTAAACAAGGGGCTCTTTCTGGACTTCCCATATATTATGTTGCCCTTGGGAACAAGCTTTTCATCTTCTTCCTTGCATTTTGTTGTTACGTATTCTATCATTTCATTTACGGACTTTCCTTCCATGTCTCTGTCCCACTGGACCTCTTGCAGGAAGTTCCTCATACCCATGTAGTCCCCTCTTTTATAGTTTGGCTTTTCCCTTTCAACTCCTGTTTCCCTCTCCACTTGTAACTCTACTCTGTACTCAAAACTCAGAACCATATGGTCACTGGCTCCCAGGGGCCTCTCATATATGATGTCCTCAATGTCTGAGCTGCTCAGGGTGAACACAAGGTCCAGCCTTGCTGGTTCATCCTCTCCTCTCTCTCTGGTAATGTCCCTGACATGTTGGTGCATCAGGTTTTCCAGTACCACATCCAACATTTTGGCTCTCCATGTTTCTGGACCCCCATGTGGTTCCAGATTTTCCCAATCGATCTCCCTGTGGTTGAAGTCGCCCATAACCAGAAACTTTGCTCTGCTCGAATGAGCTCTTCTTGCCACCTCCACGAGCGTGTCCACCATTGCTCTGTTGTTCTCTTCATATTCCTCTTCTGGCCTCCTGCAGTTCTGTGGTGGGTTATACATCGCTGCAATGGCCATCTTATGTTCCCCAGACTGAATTGTACCTACTATGTAGTCCCTTTCCCTAATCGCGTCCATGCCTTCCATTTCCTCAAATCTCCATTGGTTCCTTACGAGCAGTGCAACCCCTTCTCTCCCTCTGCTCCTTCTATCTTTCCTCAAGATCTGATATCCCTGTGGGAAGATTGCATCTGTTATTGCCTCAGTGAGTTTCGTTTCTATGACTGCTATGATGTCTGGGGACTTCTCATCGATTCTTTCGTTCCACATTTCGTATTTATTCGTTATTCCATCCGCGTTCGTATACCAAACCATCAACTTCGTTTCTAAAACTGTGGTCCTGGGGGAATATTGGGGGGTTGTGGTGGGGGTGGGGGCAGAGTGTCCATATGGGGCTGCTGTAGGGGTGGGGGTTGCTGTAGGGGTGGGGGTTGTTGTAGGGGTGGGGTTTGTGGTGGGGGTGTTGACAGGAGGAATGATGTGTGGGTGTGGGTTTAAATTGTATAGTTGCCTTGGGGTTGTTGTGGTTGGAGTCCTTCTGTGTGTGATTTTAGTGGGTGTGTTTATCCTTCTACTTGGGTCTGGGTTCCACTTACTCTCGTTCCTCCTTTCGTCTCTGTATCCTCTCTTTCAGTGACATCCTTTCCTCTTATATTTACTTATATTTACCCAAGAAATTTATCACATCAGAGTAACCCCATATTTGTTTGATTTACACAGTTGAAATTACAATTAAGAGTTTATAACATACACCTCATTTTAAAACCTAAGGTATTCACATACTCTCCAAAGATATCAGAATAATCTCCCTGGGAAGCCATCCACAACTATCTGCTAACAGCCAGGTGCCAATTTACTGCTTGGTAAACAGGGGCAGTTAGAGTATGGACGCATTTCCAAGACTTAAACGTACGCTGGGATCGAGCCGCAGTCCCTCAGTTACAAGCCGAGGGTGTTACCGCTTGAACCAGGAGGGGCAACCTATATTACTGCATTACTCTTGGATGCATCGTGTAACTCCTCCACATCTTGCACTAAGTATATCATCAGCTTCTTCTTGGCATTGATAGCCAAAGCAAGGCTGATGTCAAGGCTCTGGTCCATACCGTAGATGAGGTATATACTTGTACTGAAGACGACAGTATTAACTCGGTTGGTAACTTAACCGTGGAGAATGAAATTCTATTCCATGACGGCAAACCGCCAGGTCGTGAGATGTAATTCTTCACTTATTTCTCTGGATATCATCAATTGTGTAAATACAGCTTTGTTATTAGTGAGACAAGGTACTAAGAGACATGCAGGTGTCTGTATCTTCAAGCAGAGTAATTTCACGAGATATGTGCTACATTATCACTGTTACAGTGCACTGAACCTTCATTATCACTGTTA
>WNWK01010555.1:0-2500 GCA_009830355.1 Cherax destructor | reverse complement strand
AGCAGAGAAAAGATGTGAGAGTACAGAAGTGACATACTCCACACAGAAAAAAAAAAAAAAACCGAGGGTATACATTGCTCCAAGCATATCACCAGAAGTATATACAAATCGCATTACTTCAGTCGCATATTGGATCTAGCTAACCAAAAAAAAAAAAAAAAAACTTTCAGCATGGGTTCAACACCTGATTCAACACCTGATTCAACACCTGATTCAACACCTGGTTCCGCATTTAAAGAAATTGAAAAGATTCAAAGCAAAGATTTGTAGCGATTTTCTAACCGAAACTGAGGTGGATAAGAAGATACCTACGACAGTAGTAAGAGAGAGAGGGACGACTTCTAGTGTAGACAGCTAGAAGTTAAAGACGTAGATGAGCCAAAGATGTCAGGAAGTATTTATTTCTTTAGTTTCAAGATGGTCGATAAGTGTCATGATCTCAGTGAAGACGTGATGGAGGTGTGATCCATACACAGTTGTAAGAGCAGGTATGATAACGCTCAACAGGCTAGGCAGGAGTGAATCTGGCAAGCGGCAAGTTGAGAGGCGGGGCCACGAGCTAAGAATCGACCCCTGCGGTAGCATATAGGTGTGTACACACACACTCACACAAAACATACATATACCCCATTCGCATACTCACAAGAAAACCTACATAATCGCACACACACACACACACACACACACACACACACACACACACACATATATATATATATATATATATATATATATATATATATATATATATATATATATATATATATATATAACAGGCCTAGTGTCTACTCGACATGTGCCTAGGACAAAATGGATAACTAACACACACACACACACATACAAAATACTGCGGGAATCGACAAGGTAGACAGTGACAGGATGTTCCAGAGAGGGAACACAGAAACAAAGGGACACAACTGGAAGCTGAAGACTCAGATGAGTCAAAGGGATGTCAGGAAACATTTCTTCAGCCACAGAGTAGTCAGGAAGTGGAATAGTCTAGAGAAAGATATAGTGGAGGCAGGAACCATACATAGTTTTAAGACGAGGTATGATAAAGCTCATGGAGCAGGGAGAGCAGAGACCCAGTAGCGGACAGCGAAGAGGCGGGACCAGGAGCTGAGTCTCGACCCCTGCAACCTCAATTAGGTGAGTACACACATACACACACACACACACACAATAACCCCACCGAATAATTGCTAGAGCAAATGCGCGTTTCGCAAATCTAGATCAGCTTTCAAAAATCTAAGCAAGGAGTCATTCATGACAGTGTACACTGTGTACGTCAGACCCATATTGGAGTATGCAGCACCAGTATGGAACCCACACCTGGTCAATCATGTCAAGAAAATTGAGGAAGTGTAGAGTTTTGCAACAAGACTAGTACCGGAGGTATAGGGCATGTCCTATGAGGAGAGGTTAATGGAACTCAACCTGATGACATTGGAGGACTGGACGAATAGAGGAGATATGATAACGTACAAACTGCTGAGAGGAATTGATAGGTTGAATAAGGACAGATTGAGAGATGGGAAACAAGATCACGAGTGCACAGCTGAAAACTTAGACAAGTTACAAGGCTGTTAGGAAGTATTTATTCAGCCTTAGAGCAGTCAAGAAGTGAAATGACCTGGATAACGAATAGAGACAGGATTCATACATATCTTTAAGAAGAGGTACGATAAAACTAGGAGCCATGAGAGAGAGAGCCTAGTAATGACCAGCGAAGAGGAGGGCCAGGAGGTGAGACTCGACTCCTGCAACCCCATATAGGTGAGTTCACAAAGATGAGCTCAACAGTGCCTTTGATAATTGGTAGCTAACACAGATACACACACAGACACATACACAAATAGACAGACAGACAGACAAACACACACACACACACGGGCACATCGCCTGAGGCGCACTTCAACCAAATAACTGCTGCAGCATACGGACTCCTGGCAAACCTAAGAACAGCATTCCGACACCTTAATAAGTAGTCATTCAAGACCCTGTACACTGTGTACGTAGGCCCATACTGGAGTATGCACCGCCAGTTTGGAACCCTCACCTAGCCAAGCATGTAAGGAAACGAGAAAGTGCAAAGGTGGTAACAAAATGGTAACTAACACACACACACATTAAGGGGTTTGTCCTACGAGGAGAGGTTACGGGAAATCGAGATGGGACACAGCAACAAGGGGACACAGGTGGAAGCTGAAGACTCAGATGAACCACAGGGATGTTAGGAAGTATTTCTTAAGTCACAGAGTGGTCAGGAAGTGGAATAGTCTGGGAAGTGATGTAGTGGAGGCAGGATCCATACATAGCTTTAAGGAGATGATAAAGCTCATGGAGCGGGTAGAGTGACCGAGTAGCGGCCAGTGAAGAGGTGGGGCCAGGAGCTGTGAATCGACCCCTGCAACCACAACTAGGTGAGTACACACACACACACACACTCACATACTCACTCACACACACACACACACACACCGATCATGGTGGCTAGCGC
>WNWK01010554.1:0-69570 GCA_009830355.1 Cherax destructor | reverse complement strand
TTCACATTAAGAGAGAGGTTAAAAAAAAGGAATAAGAAAAGCTAAGTAGAATTATGAAATCATAGTTACTAAGGATTCGAAAACCCAAAAGTCTTTTGAAAGTATATAGAATAAAGATTAGAGAAAAGCTAAGTCCTCTTAAAGCTAACTCTAGACACCTTACTGACAATGAGAATGAAATGTGTTCGAATTTTAATGATTATTTCCTCTCGGTTGTCGCCTACAGAAAATAAATTATATACCAAAGGGCTGAATCCATGTGTGTCGTGAAAGCTAGTTGAATGGCTATACCCATTCCAATGGTCACAGGCGTCTTGAAATTGCTTCTCAAGTGAACATCTCAGTAAAACTAATCAAAATATGATTGATGATTTGTAATATCAGTGAATATGGCAGTCAAACAGGTCGATCGAATTAAGCAAAATAAGTCCCAGGGCCCTGATGAACTTTTTTGAAGAGTACAAAATGGGACCTTGTGAATCATGAAGTAACCTTTTTAATATGTTTTCAACAGGTGTAGTGTATGGAAAAATAAACACATAAACAGTATAAGTATAATGTGATCCTTTATTGACAACGTTTCGCCACGCAGTGGTCTTTATCGATTCACGAACAGATCTGATCTGTTTGTGACTTCATAAAGCCCACTGCGTGGGCGAAACGTTGTCAATAAAGGATCATATTATACTGCTTATGTGTTTATTTTTCCATTGTGTCGGTATTTTATACCATTTATTTCCAAGGTGTAGTGTATGCGATGAGGATGGTAAAAGTAATTCCTATTTTTAAAGCAGGGGATAATTATTAGTGATCTTAGCACCCAATAAACCTGACTTCAGCTGTTGGTAAATTATTAATCAATTATAGATGGTGCTATGAGAAGCAGTCTTGATGAGCATAATTCACGGATTCACGAGGGGCCGTTCCTGCCTAATTTACTGACTTTCTTATTTGAGCATTTGCGGCAGTTGATCATGATCAAGAAAACGATATTGTTTATTTTGATTTTAGTAAAACTTTTGATAGAGTACCACACAGATGACTGTTAAAGAAAGTTGCAGCTCATGGTATTGGGAGAAAAGTCTTGTCATGGATCGAGGCTGAACAACAGGAAACAGATGCACAAATAGGCAGGATAATAGATTCAGATGATGTCACTGAACTTCAGGAAAATTTACACAAGTTCATGTCGTGGTCAGATAAGTGGTAAATGCAGCTCAATGTAGATAAATACAAAATAATAAAGCCCAGAAATGTAAATAACCTTATCATTTATAAACAAAATAATGTAGCACTTGAATATAGAGAATGTGAAAAGGACTCAGGAGTTATGGTAATTAACCTGAAGCTAAGACACCAGTGCCAGGGTGTGCGTAATAAAGCAATCAGATTACTGGAATTTATATCAAGAAATATAAGCAATAGGTGTCCTGAGGTTATACTAAAGCTCTACACATCATCATTAGTAAGGCCTTGGATTAAAATGCTCATTTCTGCTTCTCATATTACAGAATGGATATAAATTTATTGGAGAACATGCACAGAAGAATGATCAACTAATCCATTGAATAATAAATCTTTCATACGAAAGTAGATTGAGAGGTTAACCTACGTTCTCTAGTATGCCGTAGAATGAGGGGAGACATGCCTCAAATCTTTCAGTAGAAGTTGAAGAAAGGTGAAAAGTTCTAAGTGTATCCCTCCAAGAAAGAACTAGAGATAATGTATTCAAATTAGACAATCTCATAGTCTAATTTCATACCGTCCGGTCTGGGTACCAGCAGCATAGCAGTACAAGTTTAGAAGCAACCATTAGTTCAAAAACATTAGATCAACTTCAACCAGAAGCGGGAAAAAAATAATGACAAGCTGATTATTTCAGGATTTTTTAGAGTGAGGCTCTAGATAACATACTAAATGTCACCTGGAATTCCAGACAAAGAAAACATTAATATTTCAATATGGAAACTGAAATAATGATTTTTTGTCGATAATATTAACAGATCCATAAATGTTGTTATTTCGGTGTAAAAAACATTAAAATGTGAGAAAAAAATTCTAGCTGAATATTGTCTGGATGACACATTGTTCATAAAAAAAAATTAAGAAAACACTATGTATAACAGTAAAAAACTTACTAATTACTAATGTAAAAACGCCATTGATTAATCATATTGAGTGACGACACTAACACCTTTAATTATCTTCATTAGAATATTGCCTTGTCTTTTTCAGTGGACTCGTTTTCAATTAAACTGTCAAGTACTCTTCATAGTCTACGTATCACTTGCTCAACTTTCAGGTACTCCAATTACATCAGAATCAATTTGCATGTTGGGGCATTAAGTCCGTAGAAGTGACTGCACGTAAATGAGCGTTTAACTCCCCTTTTTTGGCAGCCGCAAGGCCTACCACACCCGTTTTGCAGCCACAGATCATGCGCAGCACTTCAGCTGGTGCAACTGGCTTATCTGTCTCCATGGGTCACCAGTATGCCGGTTGCTGTCGTTATCCATCCCGATTCCGTGGGAAACATTTCATTGTCAATGCATTGTTGCAGTGTGATAGGTGCCGGATGAAATAAATTTAGTTGCTGCTCTTGTGGGAGGTAATCATTCGATCTTAAATACAGAGAGCAAAAATAATGGAGTGAATGATTGTGTATAATGTGTGCTGTTCATCCAGTGACTTTGCTCTCCCTCATCCATTCAACTCAAGATTTCGTGAGTCAAGATCTTAGTCTGTTCCGACCACAATAACTATCCTCTCAGTGTGCTCACTCCTAGTGATTGTCGTTGAGACTATGTGAGGAGATTAACATCAGCGTTACGTTGTGTCACTGCTTTCAAGGCCTTGTCTAAGGAAATTAATCAATCGGAACTTGTTCTTCTGGATATGTAGAAAATTACGGAGTTGTTGCCCTCCAGCTTTGGATGTCAGGGAGTGAGTGTATCGATCAAATATTACAACTGATCCTTATCGTAATATCTTAAACTGGTAACTTATGAGTCACACATTTCTTCTTGTGTATTATCATTTTGCCATGGCACAGTGCCGTATTTCCCATCTACCACGAACTGAATATTCTCTGGGCTTTCAGGACTGGCACCAACTTTTGATTTGAGAGGTATCCCTATCATATTTTCAGTGGCTTTTCTCATTGACCCTTCATCAACAAAAGTAATATAATTACTCTCCCAGGGAAGAATTCGATGACCCATATACTACGTCCATGAAAAGATATGTTGGATTAACAGCAACTTTTTTTTCTTCATGGTGTTTGTTCCCCAATATATAGCTGACACCCGGTCGTTGCGGCTAAGTTTTTTATCAGCTAGACATTTGTCCACCGGACTACAAACCGCAGTCATGGCAATGCCATGGGCTTCATCACAGTTTATTTCTCAGCAACTGGTTAAAATTGAGGCAAAAGATTCGCAATTAATGTAGGTAAAGGCTGAATGGTCTCACTGCAGTTCAGCAAAAATGTGAGACTCTTGCCTCGCAGGCTGAACTCCTGGTCCGCATGGTCTTCTTGGTGTTCGGATGATGTGCCATAAACCCCTGTGAATACCTACATTGGATCTCAGACAGGAATACTATAGGGCAAGCCATGCACCCACTTTTTGAAAGAGCTGTGATTCCTCTGCTATGCGTCATGCCTCTTGAAGTCATTGGTATTAACTCTTGTTCGATTGTTTGATCAACAAATGTTCAAAAAAAAAAAAGACATGAGCAAGATGCATGATTGCTAAATCCTGCAAAGCTGGGGAGAACGAATAGCTATTTACATGCATTAAATCTATACCAGTAGACTATGAATGGGTAGGCAAGCTAATGCATTTGACACTATTCAGAGCATTTGAAAAGTTTCCAGGTTAAAGTTTGTGAATAATTGTTTCAATTAGGAAGGAATCAACCCTGTATAAGCCTTGACTTTTAATGTTTTTGACTTATCATATTTCAAAATTGCTGATTTAATGGCATTTCTACTGCTGATTCGTTGCTGCTATAGTTCGAGCTTCTGAACATCTAGCAGAATTCTTGCAAATTCTGATGTGTTTAGATATTGCATTAGACTCCTGTGCTGTCCGAGGCGAGTACTGGCACTGTGCTAACCTCTTTTTCCAAACGTGAAACATATTACTGCCACTGCAAGGCACCCTATATTCGCCTTCCAATGTGTTTGCGGGGGAATACCTATTAAGTATATTTTTGACCGTTTGTATGTTCTTAGATACTACTTGTATGCTAAATCTGGCTGGTAAACCGTTTCCAAAATACACTCAAATGTTACACTGTCTTATTTATCTGGTTGTCGGTTTTCTAAAATCATTTATACAAACCATGAAAATATTCTTTTGGATCTCTGAGTATTTGCTTATTTTAAATCAAATGATGTTAGTCACTGTATCCCAGTTCTCCCCTTCGTTGCATTAATGAATATGGTCCCAATCTGAGGTCAAAAAGAGATCCAGTATATTTTTGGCTGTGTCTAGTTATTTTGATGAGTCTTAACTTCTTAGTCACGTTAGAGATTGTTCACACTAATTGGCTTTAAAGTCATCGGATATTATCATCTCTTCTTCATTGCCTATTGTTTTTATTTCTAAATACAATAGAGCGTTATTTTCCTGTTTTGTTTGGGCAAACAATATACTACACCGAGTGTAATTTTATCATTCTCGTTGCTTTGAGCTGCGACAGATGCGAGAGTCGTATGCTTCTGTATCTTTCATTTGAATTTCAATCCCATTGTAAACATTCAGAGCACGCCACTAACTTTTATTAGTCAGGGTCAGCTTTATTGAAATAATACATCCCAACAAAGCTTATCTAATGTCAGTTGGATTTAGGATTAATCCTATTTTCAGACCGTTCAACATTATCTGGATATCATAACACCAATGGTATATATTTGCAACAATTATAATAATTAGACACGTGCAACAACTGGGTATTTTTATTAAATCGATGTTTTGCTAATCAGTAGATTATCAATACAATACAAGGAAGGTCCTTATAATGTCCTCTAAGCAACAGTAATCATAAAAAAAATATAAGGTAAAGCTACATTCTTCCAGTATTCTGGTGCATCATTGTTACCAGTATCATTATAAAATAAGTACCTGGGTGTTAGTCGACTGATGTGGGTGGCATCCTGGGACACAACTGACCTAATTTGAACGAAATATTCTGCATAACAAGGGACTTTCTACATAGTACTATGTCATTGATATCAGCTAGGCCTGTATACCTTGTACATATACTTGTAGAAATATACATTATTAGAAGTAGTGGCTGCTCTAGCTAACAGTATGACCAATAAGTCGGTGCTTGTCCAAACAACAATTGACACATTATCTTTCTCTGCCATGGCAAGAGCCGTTGAGACAGTGTGATTCTGGCTTAGCCTACTTTGTGTATGTTAGACATAAGCATCATTTCACGCTGAGTTCCTAGAAATTTCTTCTTATTGCTACGGTTAGCCAAGTATTCTTCTTGGGTGGTGGTGGTTCATAAATCAAAATAAAATATACATAAACGAATATTCATTTCTGGGGTCTGCATCCCTAATAATCTTTGTTGAAGCTGATCTACCAAATCCATCAAACGTTACTGTTGATCCATCACCGTAACGTGTATGAAATACGTATGCAGATGACATACTGTTCCACATACATGGATGGTTGTGTCCATACAACTGCCTGCAAGAAGCGACCACCACCTAAAACAAAAAGGGCATTTTCTGGCATGTTGGATTCCTTGGTTATGGATGATTACAATAGGACACCAAGGGTACTCTTTGCTGGCTTCTACTTGACACCATCATGGAAAAGAGAATGTGGCTGAGGAGAAAGTTTGTAAGCAAAGAGAACATGTGATTATGTCTTGGATTGCCTTCTTTTTTTTTTGTCCCCCTGACTTTAAAAGAACTACTCTTGGTACTAATAGGCGTCATTTTGTCATTACGGTCTGTGAGCAGTTTATCTCGTGTGATGCTGCTGCTGCATGTCCGCTTTCTAGAGCATCATCACAGTTTACAGATATATCTGCGATAATACCAGTTGACTGGGGCATTAGGCAGTCTGGTTCACCTCCCGAAAATTGTGGATAGGTACAAGTATTTGTTTTCTTGAGGTAGCAGTGTCAATCATTGTGAATGTCTCCACTGTATCACAGATTGAAAACGTTGAGGAGGTGCATGACGCCATTTTATTAATACCTCAGCCATAACATACCTCAGCCATGAGTAATTCTTCCAGACGTTTAAAGTATCCTCATGAAAACCTGTTCGATGGTCTGGTCGGAGAAGTTTACACCGTAAAAATCATCAGGTTTAGCGCTTCCTTTTGATTTTATAAAAAATTAGTTTTTCCTATATGATCTATTCCAATCTTACCCTGCCCACAGGAGCTTAAACAAGCTCATGTCACTGTTAACGCTGTCCCACAGTTTTATAGTCAAGAGAATCATCCTTTTGTGCACAAATCATTAATCCTTTGATTTAGATATGACTTTGCTAAGAATATAGGAGTCTTCTTTGTACCTGGTAATAATCCAGTAATTACTAGTCATCTGTTATATTTACATTTTTTTACGAACCTTTGTCCAACTAAAAGTTTCCTCTCCTCTAATCTGCTTTAAATCATTATTCTAGCAAGAGTCGCGAAAATTTAATACTTGTGTGCGTCTTTCGCTACCTCAACAAAGTTAATACAAACATCGTTGATCCTCGCTCCTGGGTAATGTATCCTCCTACTGAAGGTATCGACATGAACATTTCCATGATTTGACGTCGCCTCACAATAGTCTCCGATCATGAACTACCTAAGGTTCTTCTTGTGTATTTATCTGGACAAACTGAGGTTTCTTTGGGGATCAGGCTGGGCTATTTCGTGATTTGGCTTGGTTAACATTTCGAACCTGTTACACAGAGTAATGAGGTTTACTGCTACAGAAACTCGGGATTGTTTCTTTCTTTCTACTGATATAAATCTCTAGGGAGTTTCCTTGGCAGAAAAATGCCTGTCAATAAATCGGGAATCTAATTTGACATATGAGAAATGATCAAATTTCCCATAAAGAGTAATTCGGCAGTGATCTGACTAAAGTCTACATCCAGCTCACCAGCAAAGTCACAAAGAGAGCTAATTCTTTGCTTGTTTTCCCTGACTTGTTCAAGAGATAAGTCACTAGAATGAGAGAGTACGTACTTTCCTTGAAGATCGGTGTCCACAGAAGTAAAGTGGCGGGAGCAGCTAAGACACTCGTGGTGTTTCCAGTGAGCCATTTTAACAAGTTTGCTCACGTTAATTCGTTAATCTCTTGGAGCTAAGTTGGGAACGTCTATATACCAGAATAGTAGTAAGAGAGAGAGAGAGAGAGAGAGAGAGAGAGAGAGAAATTAGAATTGGAATAGCTAGTTCAGTCATTATACTATTCTCTTCTCTCTCTCTCTCTCTCTCTCTCTCTCTCTCTCTCTCTCTCTCTGTATGCAATAATTTCACAAAAATCATTCTGAACCTAGCGAAAAAAATATATATCATTGTGTTTATTATTAAATTATTGCAAACTTTTTTAAAATATTTAATTGGATTAGGTTAAATTAAATTGTACTTGTAATAATAAGGTTAGGGAAGTCTTCTAAAGTTCTTTTGGTTCAAAATTATTAATTTCTACATTAACATAAATGAAAAAATATATCTTTAAACGCATAAGAGAAAATTTTAGAAAGGACTTAACTTTAAATGAGTTCTTGCTAATTGACCAATTTTACCTATTCGGTACGATATATCATATACATGTCGTGCCGAATAGGTAAAACGTGCTTAAATAGCAACGTTCTTCTGGCCAAATAAGGAAATTATGTCTGAGGATGGCTACGAGGCACAGCCAATGTTTAATGCTGATGAGACAAGTATGTATTGGAAAAAAATGCCAACAAGAACTTACATCAGTCATTTAGATAAAAGTGCACGTGGATTCAGGGTAGCACAGGATCGCTTCGCTTCCTTGTTTGCGGTAGTGACAAATCTAGAAGCACTGCTCAGAAATATGGTCTAGAGCAGCTAATGATGCATTACCATCAGCTGTATAAAGTGCTGCAGGTAAAAGTGACCAGACATGCATTACATAATTTCTCACTTCTCCAGTAAAACCATCGATTTTAGTGCCAGAGCCTCAACCATCCATCTTAGCTGAAAATCCTCGACCTTCCACCTTATCAGAGTAGCACCAAAGCATTCCTATCCACTATGTTCAGAATCATCGACATACCCAGCAACCACAATTTAGGGTAAGAAATGTTATTTTTGTAACATGTGAGCCTTAACCAATGCATTAAATATAGTACATCTCAAACAACCAGGTAAAACCACATTATAATTTTTATTTGTATACAATTTAGAGACCTAAAAAAAAAGTTGTTTGCTATTTTTAAGGGTCCAAGAAACGTAACCCTGGCAGTTTTTGCCACTTTTGCTACCTATTTGCTTCCCACACACACTAACACATTATCACTTTAAAGTCCTAAACTACAAAGTAACATCCCCTCTCAATAGAGTTGGCTAATGCTATCACCTTTTCCCCAAAGAGATGTACTCCATCCCTTGCATTCATGTCATGTTTGTCATAGAATTGACCTAATTGTCAATTAATAGGATTGCAAGTTCCTTGCAGTACCTGTCTAGCCAGCAATTTACACCCATTGCCCTTGACATCCATTCATTGCCCTTGACATCCATTCATTGCCCTTGACATCCATTCATTGCCCACTCTTATAGGCAAAATAATGCATATATAATTGAGATCCATCTCTTAGATCTAATTAGATCTATAGCTTTCCTATACTTATGTAGCAGCTCCTGTCTTATGCCCTTCCAAATATCATTCCCATCAGCACTGAGGCAGATAATGGGCTTGTTCCCATTACCTGACATGACATTATCCAACCTGCTGACTGTCACAAACACCAGGAAAATACACCCTCTTCCTCCCCTTCCTATCTCTGTTACAGAAGACAGGGCCCGCATATTTTGATGAAGTACTTTCGTACTGGAAAACTAGAAAAGCGATTTGCTACCTTCAGATCTACTACTACTTCCTCACTTTTACCTTTCTTCCTTTACTGGAAACTACTTCCCACTTGTAACGGCTGCCAATCTGCTCCTCACTGCTGGTAACTTGTTTCCCATCTCAAACCGTAACCACCTCGCATTCATTGTTATACTTATCCAGGCGAAATTTCAGCTTCTTATTTTCCTCCTTGAGAAGTTGAACCTAATCCTTCAACAACTTGAACTCAGACTCTAAAACACAAGCTTTGGCGCTCTATAACACTCTACACTATTTCCCCCAAGACATCTCAGGACAGGTAGTAATCTCTAGTGAAGACTGACCTCAGAGAACTATATGCGTGAATGATATGACGGCAGGGATAGTCATAGGTATCCATATTCGTAATGATCCTAAGCTAATGAGGAGAATATAAACAGATATAGCTCAGGAAAAGCTACAAATGGGTCTGAACAGGCTGCAGGTCTGGTCTGACAGCTGGCTTCTGGAGCCTTACCCCAACAAGTACAAAGTTATGAAGTTTGGGGAGGGGCAAAGAAGACCGCAGATGGAGTAAAGGATCAGGGACCAAAGGCTGCAAACTTCACTCGAGGAGAAGGATTTCGGGATGAGTATTATACAGTCTATCACCTGAGGCGCACACACCCAAGTAACTGTTGCAGCAAATGAGCGTATTGCAAATCTAACAATAACTTTTAGACGTCTAAAGAGTTATTCACGACACTGTATACCATGTGCATCATGATGATAATGGAGCACACGTATGGAACCCACACCTGGTCAAGCACGTCAGGAAAATACAGAAAGTGGAAAGGTTTGCAACGAGACTTGTTCCGTAGCTGAGGGATATGTCAAATGAGAAATGGTTGAGAGAACTCAGCCTGATGTCACCGGAGTGCAGAAAGACTACGGGTAATAAAACACCGTACAAAATAATGAGAGGAATTAACAAGGTGAATGGAAACTGATTGTTCGTGAGATGGGAAATATGAACACGAGGGCACAGCTTGAAGTTGAAGACTCAGATGAGTCATAGGAATATTAGGAAGCATTTTTTCAGCATTGAAGTAGTCAGGAAGCTGAACGATCTGGACAGTTGAAAAATAAACACATAAGTAGTATAATGTGATCCTTTATTGACAACGTTTCGCCCACGCAGTGGGCTGTAGATCTGTTTGTGACTCGATAAAGTCCACTGCGTGGGCGAAACGTTGTCAATAAAGGATCACATTATACTGCTTATGTGTATATTTTTCCATTGTGTCGGTATTTTATACCATTTATTTCCATCTGGACAGTGAAGTGGTAGTTGCAGGATTAATACATAGCTTTAAGAAGAGGTACGATAAGTCTCTCGAAGCCAGTAAAGACTAGACTTAGTAGTGACCAGCAAAGAGTCGGGGCCAGGAGCTGAGACTAAACCGCTGTAACCACAAATAAATGAGTATAATTAGGGAGTTCACAGACAAAATTAGGTAGGAGACGAATTCTTCTATATATATATGTGAAAGATCTTGCAAGCTCCCTCTATTGTACCTGTTCCTCGGCTCACTATATAGTCTCGGGACTCCCACTCAGCGCTCAAGATCTGCGATAAGAAAGGAAAAGAGAAACTAAGATAGACGATCCCATAAAAGAAAGTCTTTATAGAAAAACTGGAAGACAGTTCGAAAACTTATTTACGTGATGATGATGGTGGTGACGGAGGTGATCATGACGATCGTGGTGGTAGTGATGGTGATCATGTGATGATGGTGGTAGTGAGGATGATGTATATGCTGAGGAGTTTAATAATAATACCGAGAAACATAATAGAAATGATGGATAAAGTCCTTTAATATCAATAATCCGCTCACTACATTTGCTCTCCTTCCTCTCATTAAGTTATGGCTTCTTGTGACTGGCGCTCCTCACATCCCAGACTCGTTAAACCCTAGTACACATCAAAGGCTCGGGTAATTAGTACCTCACCTGCACTAATGACTTCATCCGACACTCCTGACTCCATGTGTACTCTCTTAAGATTACTTGTAAATGTTAATGCTCCTTTTCTCACACTTCAAGGCATCTCCAGTATAAAAACTTAAGGGTTTCAAGTATTACAAGCGAAGAACTCTTACTAGCCGTCAAGTCGAATAGAAGCAGGTGCTAGCACTAGCTAGTAAAGTTAAAGAATACATGAATAACGTAATTAATATTTCACACCACACATGGAAGGAGCTTGAGGTACTCCTCAATTTATATTATTATTAAATAAATTGTAACTAATCTATGCAAACCTTACATAGTGGGGCAAAAAGTTTTTTGTTAATGATTATATGTTCGAAATCTTGAGGCTGTATTCACATTTGGCAAAGACTAGATGAACAAATTGTCTTTATAGAGATTGTAACCCGGCTATGACCAATGCATTTTTTTTATTTTTTTAGTGGTAATAAGATTTTTTTGAGAATGTATTCTTTACAACAGCTATATGAAGAAATTGTAAAAAATTATTAGGGGTTATTAAATATTTTGTTTATATTGTATTTGTTACTGTACGATGAGCAAGTGTCTGACAAAGATCCCATTAAAACCTCTGTAATCCTGTTTTTTTCCGATACCTCTTAGATGATGAGCAAAGGATATATGATAAACTAGCCGCACAACTAATTTTTAATTGCTCGGTCTTATTTCCGTGTAAGTCCCGCAGAGCCAGACTGAAAAAAAAACACGGTTGCTTTCTAAACATCTGCTTGTTTGCAGAAGCAGTGGTTATATATATCAGACAATGCAGATAGTAATGCTGATGCGCACATGTTTGCTGGGTGGGTGTTGTTCTCTCAGTGCATGAGCAGTATCGCCATCCCTGGAGGCGATTTTATCTCCCTGGTAAATATCCTGACTGAGGAAGCCGCTATGCCGTGATCAGTTCTTTAGCTCACCTCGTTGGAGCATTTGTTGGCACTGCCCTGTCCCCTTCTTATTTTATTTGATAAAGTAAATCAAGGTGTCATCTCATGGGAAAATGCCTTAAGTATTTGATAACAGACAAGACTAGCGACTTGCCGTCTGTTGCGGCATGGATAGCCAAATATCACCAGATAGCAGTAGGCTGTGTTATTCTTGATAGTCGGATGAATTTCTAGGATAGTGGTACAGTCGTTTACTTTCTTCAGGAGAACTGACAATTATTATAACTGTGTGAATGTGCTACTTTAAGATATTTAACTTGCCTACTAGTTATTTATTTATTAATTTTTACTTCTGAAACCTTAATGATAAGGATAAATTATTTATTAGTCTATAAACATATTTATATTGCAGATTTAAAAGTGCCATTGACGTAGCAATAACAGTTTTGACCAGAAATTTTGTGAGACTCTCAAGGAAGCACGAGCTTGGCTATTAATAAAACATGATTACTGAGATTATTGACCAACAATAAAAAAAAAATTTTTTTTTATATTTTATTTAAAAAATACAATTTCTTAATTCACAAATTTATCATATCACATAATTACTATACCACAAGTAAACATAATCATAATTAAAGTACGTTATATATTTTATTACCCTCAAAAATGTAGTATCTCACCTTCAAACATAAGGTGAAACTTATATCCGGCCTGCTTATCAATGAACTATTTTACATAAAAATCAGTCCAAACTCCAAAAACTTATCTATATAGAGTACTTTATGTTGTAATTAAAAAAAATTAAAACTAACATCCAGCCTAGAATTGCAAAATGAATGTTCCCTATCGGGTAAAAAGTTTTTATACATACCTATGTCCACTACCAACAACCATTTATACTGTCTACTTGAAAATGCTGTCCTAATTAGTACATGTAAATACTCATGTAAGTACAAGTACTATACTCATAACTATTTAAGAAGTCAGCGTTTGAAATCCATAAATTCTGACTAGCGTTGTTTTAACTCTCAAACACTACTGACTTTCTCTTGACAGTAGAAAAATTACACATATTAGTACAGCATATTAATAATATAAGACAACTCAAATAACATACAACAGTACTACAATCATAATGGATGTGTCCATGTTACGTGAGCTCCAGACTCAAGCTCGTTTCCAAAACCAATCACCATGACCAAACTCACCATTCACTCTTCATTCTCACCATCTTGCAATCCATTTTACCACAATAATGACCAACTTTTGCTTGTACGACATTGATCAACATTGAAACTTAAAATTCCTTACAGTTTGGGAACTGTGCACAGCACCACTTCCGCTGCCACCACAGCGGTTACAATACAAGGCAAACCCACAAATTTCCCCTGAATTATTAGTCTATAAGTCAGTCACATTCTATTAAGTCCATGCATTCCCGACGCACTCATCTAATTCTATCCTATTGTCCACGTAGTCAACCCCTCAATACAACAATGCGTCATCCGTCAACCCCATCCCCACTCCCCCTATTCTTACCACCACTGTTTAACCCCACACAAAATAACTTGCACACACACAATACCTCGCTCTTTAACATTCATCCCACAAGAATCCTCCCACTGACATTACACTTAAACCATGATGAAACCCCCGCCCCTCCAGGTGTCAAGCCATTTCCTGCTCCCACTCACCCACCCAATAAGACCTGCAAATTCATATCTCTATACTCACTAGAGAACAAGTCTTCATATCTTCTCCCATACACCCACCTATTCCTATTTCGTGTCCTAATCATAGTTGCAGCTATTGCCCTAATGCGTTCTCGTGCCCCCACCTCCCTTACCCTCCATGACTCACACACAAAATCAACCATTACGTACATTAAAGCCCTTCTCATGCTCTGCCCAATTCCACCCAAATCCAAACTTATAGCCCGTAAGACCCCTATCCCTCTCCCCCCATCCTTCGCAAAACACCACCGGTCCCAAACTTTCACAAAAATAAATCGCATGCATTCCCGTCTCCTCATTACCACACCTTTCACATCTTCCATCCCTTATGATTCCCATTTTGAATAATACCGCCTTCGATGCAACCACCCCATGCAAAAACCTATACATTAATTCCCTATCCCTCGATCTCAACTTTAATCCTTTAAACCCTTTCCAAACATGAAGCCAATCATAAATAGGATATTCACCCATACCCTCAATAACATTTCTACCCCATCCCATTATTTCAATCTCACTTGCAGTCCATCTATGAGAAGTCCTCACTACCATCATTTGCCGCAAAATATCCAAACCCATCCGTAAATCCCACCCTCCCCACCATCTACCCAGATCTCTTGCCATCATACCTACTTTCCCCGCTGTCATGCCACCCCAACGTACAACACACCTTTTAACATACAAACTGAATAATCGTCTCTCCAACCCAATCAGCCTCAGGCCACCCCTATCCACCCTGTTCCTAACTATTGCCTTCCGCAGCCACGGCCGACCATACCCCCAAATGTATCTCATGACTCTCACTTCAAGTCTTCTAATATCTGATTGCAACAAAGGGAAAACCACTGCCACGTGCCAAAGTTTACTATACACAAATGTGTTGACCGCCACTACCCTTTGCTGCAACATAAGGTCTCCCGGCCTCCACTCTTTTATCCTATTTAATGCCTTTTGCACCACGTTCTCTGAATTAACTACTAGAGTCACTCACAGTATTTAAATATGTTACTCCACATATCTTAATTTCTTCAACCATCATCCACCCATGCCTTCCCCCCCCCCCACCCCAAATTTATTAACGGAACGCTGCCTTGTAATTATACTGCATTTAAGTTTCTTTTATGTGATCAATTCCCCAATATATATGTGACTCTCCTGAACGTTGTCTCTCCTTGCGAAAACCTTCATGGACGGACTGGGAATGTGGGGGGGGGGGGGGTGTTAGGAGATTTGCATTGTTTTATTGGAAGAGCTCTTGGTTTAAGGAACTGGAGCTATCCACCATTCCTTGTATGAATTATAATTACCACCATCCCCAAAATCCAAATGACCCCTACTAGTTTAGCGTTTCTCTCGATTACAATCATAATAATAATATTAAAAATGGGAAATCCTCATTTCCATCTTTGCTATGTTTTATTTACAATATAATTTTTTGGTACATTTGAAGGCAATTAGAATAAATCCGAGAAAAAAACGATCCAATTTCATGGACATGAGCCCCTACCAGAATGAAGGTGCCCCGAGTGAAGGGTCGTGAAACTAGACCAGTATGACTCATGAAATCGTGAGCCAGCTGGCCCAGTGACTTACGCTCTGGCCTGGAGTTTTACGACTCAATCGCCACGAGTTCAATCCCCACCCGTGGTATGGTTTAAAGCAGTATGCAAATTAAAGGTTAGCCGCGTGTAGAAGTAAGGAGAGCATGTAACCAAACCTACTCTAGATTTTAGCTAATGAATTTTTATGAGTTTGCCGATGTTAAAATATATAGACATGTAATGACCTGGAGTTTACGACTCGCCACGAGTTCAATCCCCGCCCGTGGTGTGGTTCGTTTGCAATCGTGTCAATACGATTTCGTGAGTCATAATGACCCATTTATATACAATGCAAATGCCGGTTAACTAGTTTAGTAAAACGTTTTACAAACTCAACTGTGCTGTGTATATTGTGCGCCATATGCCTTGCTATATTTAGCGGAAGTCCTCGGTCACATGACCAAAAGCTCCATCTATGGGTCATCATATGACTATGACCTGCGTTAGGAAACACTTGTCCTCTTTCTTGACAAACATTTTACCTACCTCGCTATGTTTTATAGGTTACAAGGCGAGTAATAAATTAACTGGTATCTTACACTACCGTGAATGTGTAGTGCGCGGAATATTGCGGGCGCAAACTGTCGTCACAATTAACACAGGTAAAGCACGCTACTCATACATTTCGGACATATAATGAGTAGAAGCTCAGAGCTTCCAAGTCCACCTGGCTGTAGAAGGCCCCAGTGTTGCCACAGATCACATAACTTGCACTACCTGCTTGAGCACCAGGTAACTCTTATTTTCTTATTTCCAAACATTCTTGTCAATACAAACTGTTTTCAGACCATCAAGACTATAGCAATATGAAGAAAAAACAATTTCACATGCTCGACGTGCCAGCTCAATGTAGGATGAGCACGCTAACCCAATACCACAAGCATTATCAGAATTAAGAGGAACTCACTGGCACTGGAATGTGTAGCCTCTTGCTTCAACTACTCTTCTAAAATTCTCCTTGGATTTCTAACATACGGTTTGCATCAGATTTCTCAGTTTGTTATTTGGGTTTGGGTTCGTTTACTTAGATTGCCACACAATCGATAATAATTAACTAATTATAATATACTATAATGACAATAAATAAAACATAAGATAAAAAGTACTGACGAGCGATGAGAAAATGGGACCCACCGACCGCAGAATAAAGATCTGTTGGATGATCACTGTTTAAGGCTCGTTTACAGTCGCCCATTTGACTGTCTTAGTATCAGTAAATAGTCTCTTAGAAAAATGTGCCACTTGTATGGTCCAGCATACCTTAAACAGATAGTGGCATCTAGGAGTAGGAATTATTAAAGATAATATATTGTCACCAGATAAAATAAATGAAATAGAAACATGCTCAACTGGCAACTGGCAAAAAACATTTATATATACATATACACAACACCTAGCTCTGCTGGGTGGGTGATCTTTGTAGGATTGTATGGTCCAGTGGGTTAGAACATCGTGAATTTTCGCTCATTATGAGGCGGGCTTAAACAACACAGGTTCGATTCCCTGGCTAGTCGCAGTGTTATTAAGTAACATTTGTTTGTTGTTACAATAATATATATGTCATGTCTGAGGGCAATGTGTGGTGTGAATATAATGCAGAGAATCCGTAGTTTGGAGATTAGGAGGAGGTGTGGGATTACCAAAACTATTATCCAGAGAACTGAGGAGGGGTTGTTGAGATGGTTTGGACATATAGAGAGGATGGAACAAAATAGAATGACTTCGAGAGTGTATAAATCTGTAGTGTAGGGAAGGCGGGGTAGGGGTCGGCCTAGAAAATGCTGGAGGGAGGGATAAAGGTTTTGTGTGCGAGGGGCTTGGACATCCAGCAAGCGTGCGTGAGCGTGTTAGATAGGAGCGAATGGAGACAAATGGTTTTTAGGACTTGACGTGCTGTTGGAGTGTAGGCAAGGTAACATTTATGAAGGGTTTCAGGGAAACTGGCAGGCCGGACTTGATTCCTGGATATGGGAAGTACAGTGCCGGCACTCTGAAGGAGGGGTGTTAATGTTGCAGTTTTGTAGCTGTAGTGTAAGCACGCCTCTGGCAAGACAGTGATGGAGTGAATGATGAAAGTTTTTCTTTGTCAGGTCACCCTGCCTTGGTGGGAAACGGTATGTGTTAATAAATAATATATATATATATATATATATTAGTGTGCCGAACAGGTAAAACTTGCTATTTTGGCTTAAATAGCAACGCTCTTCTTGCCGAATAAGGCAAGTGGAAATATGTTTTTTCAATAATTTCGCAAAAATCATTCTGAACCTAACGAAAAAAATATATTTAATTGTCTTTATTAAATTGTTGTAAACTTATTTAAAATATATTTAGTTGAATTAGGCTTAATTAAATTGCGCTTGTTATAATAAGGTCAGGTAAGTTTTCTAAGGTTCTTTTGGTACAAAATTATTAATTTTTACATTAACATAATTTAAAACAATATATACTTACACGTATAAGAGAAAATTTTAGAAAGGACTTTATTTAAATGAGTTCTTGCTAATTGACCAATTTTACCTATTCGGCACGACATATATATATATATATATATATATATATATATATATATATATATATATATATATATATATATATATATATATATGTGTATGTATGTATATACGCTTATCAAATAGCCAATGAGTAAAATTATTTTTAAGCATTATATCAATACAGAAAAGGTCTCGAACCTGCATACTTTGCATCAAAGTACACAGTACATACACGACACAGCCAGGGCCCAAATATCTACTGGCACTCAATACAAAACAGGCTTTGTTTCCCATACTCAAGGTCCAGTTTTGTGTTCAATTTATTTTATCTTATCCTGCTGCATGCATTGTCGTAAGAGAGATTTTTAGAATACTTAGCAGATTGTGAAAAAGCAACACTGTTTACAAACATAATCTTAGACTAGACCAGGAGTCAAATCTGCACCACTCTGCATCAAAGAGCACAATACTTAAACCACACAAACAGACCCCAGATAAGTATGGGCCTCCAGTAGACACTTGGCGTTGATTCTCATAACCTTGAATACCAGGTTTTTTTTCATTATTTCAGCTCATCTTTTCCTATGCACTGGCACCCACGAGATTTTTTGAACGCTTCACAACTCACGAATGATCTAAATTATTTACAAACATTATCTAAGACCACAGAATGACTCGGGTCTGCTCACTGTGCATCAAAGTACACAGTACTTATACCACACAGACTAGAGATAACTCAAGACACTAAATGTTGTTTTCTATACACTGGAGCACGAACCTTCTGTTCAAGTTAATTCTTTCGTTGAATCTTATTCTAAAAACCTCCTACGGGTCAATGAATGCCGTAAAATGAGATACAATAACTTAAGCAGAAGTCTGGTGGTGCGGGAAATGAGAAAAAAGTATTGTATATTGGCAGTATTGTATATGTACTATGTACTTTGATGCAGTGTGTGCAGGTTCGAGGCCTGTTCTGGTCTGAGATATGTATGTATGTATTAACACCCCCACCCTCTCACATCTAGGGAGGGTGGTCCAAAAAAAAAAAAGGATACAAATTCACTGTCATTCAATAACTGTCCTGAACTTCGTGTTCTTGCAATATTTTACTAAAAATCCTTTTGGATAGTATGTAAACCTTCCTTGCTTGGATTGAACATATTTTTTAGTGATATTAACTGTTTTTTCAATAAGTCATTAATGGCTAAGTACACTGTGTTTGTATATCAACAAACAGTGCATTAAGTTGCTAGGACTGAGCAAATCTGTCCAATTATTTAATTGTAACGATCTTCTCTCATGATATTATAAATACTTCAGTCAGTCTAAAAAGATTTAGGAGAAATTGTAGAAAAAAGTGTGGTCCATTATCTCAAGAAAACAGTGGCAAGTTACCCAAAGATATCAAAGAAATTAAAATGTCTGGTTAACATCTTACATTATTACATTTGCGCGTTGAGAAGCCATCAGCGCTGACGTTGTTGACATTGTTGAGAATAATGGAGTTACCCATTTGATATACTCCTGGACTTGGGTTCATTACTTTATTTCATCTTTAACAAAGAAATAATCAATAATATTTATTTTGATAAATGAGGTATTTAATATGAATAGTTTCACATTCAACCAGTCAACTACATGACCAGCATCTCTCAAATGTTTGAATAGAATATTGGATTTTTGTCCAAATGGAATAGAATAAAGTTGCTTGCTTAATCAGGTCTTCTCTATTTTACCTTTCTCTTCCAAGTAAAACTTTACACATTCTGAATACAGAAAATATACACTTCTTTCTACACCTGCTGGAAGATTAAATTATTATTTTTACTGTGGATCCATATGAATGTAAATGTGTCCCCACTAGCCTGACAGATGAGAGGCTGGCCTGTAACTCATGGAATGACCCACATAGGTTTTGTGTTTCACGAAATACAGTACAAATACAGGTAATTCAAATATTAACACATATCCATGAATCCATAAATTAACTGCCAAGCCTGACCTAAATACACTCAGGTAATTGATTGAACAAAATATGAGAAGAAATACTCGGACGAAAATTATTCCAAATTTATTCACAAATATTCAGGTGAACATTCATAATTTTAGAACAAATAAAAAAAAACTGATGATTCGTCAGTCTATGAATACTGTATGCATTATCGGCAGATACACTTAAAATATATGAATTAACTGACAAATCCACAATGTTTACATTTATTCACAATGAATATCATATAAATGGTGTTCAGTGCAGACAAATGAATTAGACACATGCGCAACATCTGGGTATATTTATCATTTATACGTTTCGCCAACCAGTTGCTTTATCAATTCACTACATAGACATAAACTGGAGACTCTAGAAGAAGAGGAAATAAGTTCCTCAGTCATTCCCTCAATCTTCTACGTTAATATGCTTGGCTGAAATACTAAATACCTCTTAATATACAGTCTTCAGTTTGCATCTATTATGGGCAGGTAAGACACACAGGCAACAGTTAGGCAACTTTATTCTGAAACGTTTCGCCTACACAGGCTTCTTCAGTCGTGTACAGAATGTGAAGACTATGTAATCAGTCGATTACCCTTGATTTGAGGTGGTCAGTCCCTCAGCCTGGAGAAGAGTTATGTTCCAGAGTGGTCGGGAAGTGGAATAGTTTGGGAAGCGATGTAGTGGAGGCAGGTTCCATACATAGCTTTAAGAAGAGGTATGATAAACCTCATGGCGCAGGGAGAGTGACCCAATAGCGGCCAGTGAAGAGGCGGGGCTAGGAGCTATGACTCGACCCCTGCAACCACAACAACTAGGTGAGTACACACACACACACACACACACACAAGCCTCTGCTTTACGCTAGGAGAATGATTAACCTGCAACAATGGTTTGATTACATCAGACTACCTTTCCACCTCATATGCTTTGTCTTCCTCCAAAGCTGATGTCTCCAGGAGTGTAATTCATCTCTGTATCCGACTGATGAATCCTGCAGCGCAGGCGAAACGTTTCGTCAATAAAGTTCCCCAGTAATTCACATGTATTACCCATCAGTTTGTCGGCATTACAAACCATTTATCACATATCATCTGTCTGATACTGCAACATGATGGTGTCTTGGTACAAGGGGTGACTATTGCAGCTCTCTTGCTAAGAACTGCTCATCTTGACCTACTTCCATTAATGGACCCATCTCACCTCTGACCTCGTCTCTAAGCTATCTGGAATATAAACGTCTGACAACAAATATCTGCTTTAGGCTAACGGACTGATCATCTTGTACCAAGATCGATGGACTGATTAAATCAAACTACTTCTACACCTCATCTACTTCGTCTTGCACCAAGGCTGATGTCTCCGTGAGTATAGGAAAATAAACACAAATGCAGTATAATGCTCTCCTTTATAGACTGCGTTTCGCCCACACAGTAGGTTTTATCAAGTCACAAACAGATCAGATCTGTTTATGACTTGATAAAACCCATTGTGTGGGCGAAACGTAATCAATAAAAGATCGACTTGTACTGCATCTGCGTTTAGTTTTCCATCGTGTCGGTATTTTATACCATTTATCTCCATAAGTATAATTCATCTTTGTATTTGATTATTCCTGCAAAACTTTTCCTCAATAAAGATTCCGAGTGTTGCATATGTGTGTCTGTGCGAGCACAGTCATGAAACCACCTGAGTACAAACACATTTCTCAAAATTTTCAACCAGAGTTCTGGTGACGGTGAGTGTAGCTGCAGAGAAACTAGAGGTAACTAAAAGATGTAACAGCTAGTCTTTGGGGAATCGGAAAGATCAGCAAAAGAAATATACATAGAGTGCCCAATCCGCACGATGACACCCCCACAGAGGCTTGCGAAGAGAGCGGGTGTAAGAGCGTGAAGAGGGCGGGTGTAAGAGCGTGAAGAGGGCGGGTGTAAGAGCGTGAAGAGGGCGGGTGTAAGAGCGTGAAGAGGGCGGGTGAAAGAGCGTGAAGAGGACGGTTGTATGAACGGGTAGTAATATGAAATGGAGAATGGTCGCTGTCATGAAGATCATTTACTACAGTCTAACGAAAAAATTTGCCATGGAAAATGAGCAGATTGGCAGTTCTGTACAGGAGAAGGTACAGGTTAACATATCTAAATGTTTATGAATAATGGAGAGAGATATTTGTGAACAAAGACTAACAGCTCTTGAAGACTCAGAATGCTTCCCTAGCCAGAAAAGTAATAAGAGCTAAAATCGCCTATTAAAAGGAACTCCTTGCGTAAGGAAGAAAATAATGATTTTATATTAAAAGACAAGATGCGGAAAGTAAAGAGATGAAAAGAGCAAACTGTGAACCACTTGTCCAAATAGAGATAGGTTTTCACTGAATAATTTGTCTGGAAAGAAGTCTGGTAGATGCAGAGGAATGTCTCTTGAGGTAGAAATCCGAATGTATTTCGTATTTATTGACAAATACAATTATTGTAAAACTGAGAAATCGACGTTTGGAGCTCTCCCCATTTCCCATGTATGTCCCCAAATATTGTGATAAGCTATTGTAGTCGACGTAATCAGAGTAAGCTGGCAGATATATAAAAGTAATAACTAGAGGGGTAGTGTTGTCATGGGACGTACATTTATTATGTATGTTAGATGAGTGTATGATGTGGTAAAGCACGAGGAGAGGCCTCATGAGGGTGTGATGCAGAAATGATTTTATTCAGAGTCATACGTTGTGTTTGTGATTTTACATTTTGAGATTTCCCACTTGAACTGGGGCTTTTCGAGATCCATTTCCTGCAGTATCTATTCGAGATGCTCTGTTTTATTTTCAGGTTTCTCTGGAGGCAGGAAGGTGGAAGGCACTGTGGTGTGTGGGATGGGTGAGGCAAGTGGAGTAGACATAGTATATATGTTAACGGATATCAAAGAAAGATGGGAATATGGGAAGTTAGGCGGCTCATGTGAGGAAATTTTATGCTTACTCCATTTAGTAATTAACCCAAAGTAACTAAAATACCTCTTGCAAAAGCCTACAACACCTCATATACCGGAAAGAGCTACGTTCTGGCCGCTTGCCTCTGTTTTAGGCTGAGTGACTGATTGCCTCCTAGGAAAGCTGAAGGACCGATAAAGTCAAAATTATTACTTCTAACGTCTATTGTTGTTATAATCGTTTGTATTTCATTGAATAAGCCTGCTGCAAACTAATTATTTCATATGATGGAAATAAGTATACATGTAGTAATTGTGTAAACAGTATTCTTCGGAATACACAGAAGTAGTCAGTTTAAGTTAACAGAGGGAGTCAAAGACTGATGTGAATGAAGGTGCGCACTTCCCCCGCCTCAGGAGATCCCCCAGCGTAAACTTCCTGGTAGAGTTCGCATGAGAGTCGAGGAGAGCGAGTGAACACTTGTGGACTACATTCCAGAGTGACCGCCGATGCTGTGGTTACCTGGAATTTGTTGCATGTTCGTGATTTGGAAGTTAGCTTCAAGTACTATTTATTTTGCCCATTGATTTTTAGGTCTAATTTTTATGTTTTTGTGAATAGTGAAAAGAGTTTATAATAATAATAATATATTACTATTTTAGGAAACTTAATGCTACCATAAGACCTTTCCTAAAATACTACTAAGAAAACAGTTTATTAAATAACACTTACAATTTGCCATATTGTTCTCAGGTTACGTTAATTTCTTCGTGCCTGATCTATATCATATTCCATTAAAGTAGTGTTAATCCATCAGAGCCATAAGAAGAATGCTAAACAAACATGCTCACATTTTATGAAAGGGGGAGATAAGGAGAGTGTGGGGAGCTTGTAGCTCTACTGTAGGTGTGGAAATTAAAGTCTTAGACGTTTGTCAGGAAATGTACACTATATATAGGTGGAAATATTGAGTGGTCTAGAGTGAAAGGTATTGGAGTTTTTTAAGAACAACATAAGAACATAAGAAAGGAGGAACACTGCAGCTGGCCTGTTGGCCTATACTAGGCAGGTCCTTCACAATCCGTCCCACTAACAGAATATTTGCTTAACCCAATTTGCAATGCTACCCAAGAAACAAGCTTTGATAACACTACTTACTCATGCGCGAGTCCCACTCAAATCCAACCCCTCTCACTCATGAATTTATCCAACCTAAATTTGAAACTACCCAAGGACCTAGCTTCAATAACCCTACTAGGCAGACTGTTCCACTCATCAACTACCCTAAAGTGGAGTAAGTTTCGATTCGAAGGAGACAATGTAGTTGGAGGAAGTAAAGTTGTGATGAACTGGTTAAGTGAAGAACACATCGGCCGATTCTGGAGGAGGATTCTGGAGCCTGATTATATGACAAACCCTCTTTCTCTTTCAAGCACTTCATTTCGCTTTCGTGAAGAAAATTGAGACGTCGACAAAAACACGAGGAATGTGATTCTTTGGAGTTTAGGCAGAGAGTCACTCACGGTTTGGGTTATGATCTATTTCTCCACAGACTGGATAAATGTCTGATGATTTACAAAATTTTCCGGGTGGTCATAGTCCCCAAATTTGCGGTGGTCCTGTTGCGATGTTGGTTTGAGTTCCCTCACCTGCAAGCAATGACATGCTATGCATACAGAGCGAAGTAAATATCTATTAATGATCAGTGTAGGTATATTAGTTAGGCATCGCCCTAGGCCTCGAGCAAGGCTGACATTAGTTTCAATCTTGGTGATTGGGTGGTGATGCAATTCAAGAATGACCAAGGCACAGTTTGTCATGTGAGGATGGCAAAAGTTCAATGCCGTGAATTTAGGGAAGACTGTAGGTCCTATCACCGGTGTGCAGAGGCGTTATTGGACTGATCAGTATCATTAACTCAAATGATCCACGTCCCACTTATTAGAGGGTGGAAGTAGCTGATATAGATCATTAGTTTTTGTGCAAGCATGGGTCATTCAGGCATGCTGCACCGGACAAAAAGCTGTCCAAAATCGTTCTTGGAATATTTCCATTTGCGGGAGAGGTTTCTAGGTGCTACGATGGCGTCGTCACTTGTCTATTATTGTCTCAAGGCAAATGGTTTTGAGCCACTCTGACCTGTGGGGAGAGGACGATCCATTAGTCGTCTTTGTGTTGTGGGAAAAGAGAGTTCTATTTTTCAGGTAAGACTGAATCTGGCTTCTGGGGAGGGTCCATGACCGGGCCTGTGTCCAGAGAGGTTGTCGCAGTAAGTGGGATCAGAAGAATATATAGAAAAACAAAGTGATGACTCGTTCTAAATTTCTTCCTTTTTTCCATCAAAATTTTTGACTATGAAAATTTTTTCGTGTCTCGTAAGAATTGCTTTATGTAATAATTTTAAGGAAAAATGTTCTTACTTTAGTTGTTTTTCCGATGGTTTCAAAAGTTTTCTTACTTGCACCTGCCCTGTCAGAACGCAGGTGTTAGGGGTTCACACCCACCTTGTCAGGAGGGTGTATGAGACTCAAGCCTCAGCACTCGCCTTTTCAGGAGGCTGGCATGAGGGACTCATTTTTTTGGACCTGCCTTTCAAGAGGCAGGTGGTGAGGATTATCGCCCCAGCAGCTGCTTTTCAGGAGGCAGGTGTGGGGCACTAATGCCCCTGCACTTTACTTTACTTACTGGGAGTTAAATGTTGGGACTCACACCCAGACATCCACTTTAAGATATGAGTGTGGACTCATGCCCCAACACCTTCCTTGTCAAGAGGTGAGTGTGGAGAACTCACGACCCAATACCCACCTTGTCAGGAGGCAGTGTATGTAGATTGTAGGTTTAGAGATATAATAAGATTGATCCTAATTGGGTTAACTTTTTGAATTATGACTAATGAAACCATAAATTATATAACTTGGAGGGGTGCCGCCTCTAAATATTGGATCGCCTTAAAATTTAATGATACATTAGACAATTAAAAAATCTTAATGCTTGGGTAGAGTATTAGGTGTGTTTCACAGAGTCGGGTGTTGTGACGCGACTGTGAGGTGTAGTCTTGTTGTGGCGTGATTCTGAGGTGTAGTCTTGTTGTGGCGTGATTCTTGTGATTTCTTGTTGATGTTTTGTCTTTTATAGTTCATTGATAATGCGAGAAGTCACGAATGCGCTTGGTTGTTTGGATATTGTGATATCACCTCTTTGATGTATCTTTGCATTATATATATATATATATATATATATATATATATATGATATATATATATATATATATATATATATATATATATATATATATATATATAATATATACACACACAGGAACAAGGGGCCACAATTGGTAGCTGAAAACCCAGATGAGTCATAGGGATGGTAGGAAGTATTTATTTAGCCATAGAGTTGTCAGAAAGTGGAATAACCTGGGAAGTGAAGTAGTGGAAGCAAGTTCCATACATAGCTTTAAGAAGATGTATGATAAAGCTCATGGAGCAGGGATACAGTGAATTAGTATCGACCAATGAAGAGGCGGTGCCAGGAGCTTTGAATCGACCCCTGCAACCACATATAGGTGAGTACATATTGGTGAGTGCACACACACACGCACACGCACACGCACAAAGGACGAAAAATAGCGCATCGAGATTGAGAATTCGTGAAAAAATGTCATGATTGCCGCTGCTCTATTTCCGTTTCTGCTACCAATTCCGCGTGTCTATAAAACACAGGAATTCCCATGAATACTGGAAAATTCATACAAGCGAGCGGTGTAGTCCGAATCAATTATAGATTTACGGTTTTTAACAGACCTCTTAAAACTGGGACATTTTTGTGAGCGTTTATTGTCAACATCACAGCCATTGAGAGAAAGAGGAACAGAAACAGCTATTTGTATAACCATTTTCTTTTCACTAATTAAACAGTCGAAGTCGTTAAATATCACGACCGTTGACCTGGGTAATTTATGTCACCCTGGTAAAGTACTTAGCTAATTACAAGGCAAGTCAAATAGTCATAATAATAGATCTTTTCAAAAAAATTCTTCTTGGAATTATTAAATATAATTTTTGTGAACTGAAATGGTGTACAAAATGTAAAATTTTTTTATTCACAACTGACCTGGTTAATTTATTAATAAATTAAGTTTATTAACGTTAATTTATTAAAGAGGTTACTCTCGAAGCTGCTTTTTTACAGTTAACCTGAGTAAGATCTCACAGCTGACTTTACAGCTGTGAATCAGTCACAGCTGACTTTACAGCTGTGACTGATAGTAAACATGTGAATTAAGACTTGTTCTGATAGTGACTTGTGACTTGCATCGGTCGCGTGCGTCAGTAACCTGACGTCTTGAGTCAAAGCCCCTTGCGTCAGCTGTATTGCTTGGCCCACATACGTTATGAAGTTGACGCTGAGCGAGTACGTGCGTCATGATGTGGACGCTGCGTGGATCACGTGCTTCCGAAGTTAACATTATGTAAGCGACGTGCGTTAGGGAGGCAGTCACGTGCGTCAGGAAGTTAACGTTGCGTGAGCCACGTTCGTCAGGAGGCTGACGATGAGTGAGCCACGTTCGTCAGGAGGCTGACGATGCGTGAGCCACATTCGTCAGGAGGCTGACGTTGGACGTTGAGGCGGAATTCTAGCAAGTGCTTCTGTCACTCCAGCTAATCAATACAACAAACAACCGCGAGCTGCCCTCTCCCTCCTGACTCCCTCATGATTCTCCCTCATGATTCTCCTTCCTGACTCCCCCTCCTGACTCCCTCATGATTCTCCTGACTCCCCCTCCTGACTCCCCCTCCTGACTCCCCCTCCTGACTCCCCCTCCTGACTCCCCCTCCTGACTCCCCTCTGACTCCCCTCCTGACTCCCCCTCCTGACTCCCCCCTGACTCCCTCATGATTCTCCTGACTCCCTTCTGACTCCCATGATTCTCCTGACTTTCCCTCCTGACTCCCTCATGATTCTCCTGACTTTCCTCCTGACTCCTCATGATTCTCCTGACTCCCTCAAGATTCTCCTGACTTTCCCTCCTGACTCCCTCATGATTCTCCTGACTTTCCCTCCTGACTCCCTCATGATTCTCCTGACTTTCCCTCCTGACTCCCTCATGATTCTCCTGACTTTCCTCTGACTCCCTCATGATTCTCCTGACTTTCCCTCCTGACTCCCTCATGATTCTCCTGACTTTCCCTCCTGACTCCCTCATGATTCTCCTGACTTTCCCTCCTGACTCCCTCATGATTCTCCTGACTTTCCCTCCTGACTCCCTCATGATTCTCCTGACTTTCCCTCCTGACTCCCTCATGATTCTCCTGACTTTCCCTCCTGACTCCCTCATGATTCTCCTGACTTTCCCTCCTGACTCCCTCATGATTCTCCTGACTTTCCCTCCTGACTCCCTCATGATTCTCCTGACTTTCCCTCCTGACTCCCTCATGATTCTCCTGACTTTCCCTCTGACTCCCTCATGATTCTCCTGACTTTCCCTCATGATTCTCCCTCATGATTCTCCTGACTTTCCCTCATGATTCTCCCTCATGATTCTCCTGACTTTCCCTCATGATTCTCCCTCATGATTCTCCTGACTTTCCCTCATGATTCTCCCTCATGATTCTCTGACTTTCCTCATGATTCTCCCCTGTCCCTGACTTCTCCCCTCATGATTCTCCCTCCTGACTTCTCCTGACTTCCTCTGACTTCCCCTCCTGACTTCCCCTCCTGACTTCCCTCCTGACTTCCCCTCCTGACTTCCCCTCCTGACTTCCCCTCCTGACTTCCCCTCCTGACTTCCCCCTCCTGACTTCCCCCTCCTGACTTCCCCCTCCTGACTTCCCCCTCCTGACTTCCCCCTCTGACTTCCCTCCTGACTTCCCCTCCTGACTTCCCCTCCTGACTTCCCCTCCTGACTTCCCCTCCTGACTTCCCCTCCTGACTTCCCCTCCTGACTTCCCCTCCTGACTTCCCCTGACTTCCCTCCTGACTTCCCCGACTTCCCTGACTTCCCCTCCTGACTTCCCTCCTGACTTCCCTCCGGACTTCCCCTCCTGACTTCCCCTCCTGACTTCCCCTCCTGACTTCCCCTCCTGACTTCCCCTCCTGACTTCCCCTCTGACTCCCCTCTGACTCCCCTCTGACTCCCCCCTGACTCCCCTCTTGACTCCCCCCTCTTGACTCCTCCCTTGACTCCCCCTCTTGACTCCCCCTCTTGACTCTCCCCCTCTTGACTCCCCCTCTTGACTCCCCCTCTTGACTCCCCTACTCTTGATTCAAGCTCCTTCCCGATTCATTCACACTTTTGATTCACACCCCACTACTGATTCATGCACTCTTCGGATTCATGCACATCCTCCCAATTCATGCACTCTACTGATTCACGCTCCTGATACTTAAACCCCCTGATTCGTAAATTCTCAAGAGTTCATCAAACGTGTGTGTACACATCCGACCTATAGGATTTTCAGTCATGATGTTGAGATTTTCTGCACTAGCGTTCCTTTTGACGACCTTAATTTTCTTTGAGTAAAGGTCATTGAAGGCTACCTCATGGGCCTATATCCAGATGTCTTTTTTGAGCTTATTCACCTTAGTGTGCACTGCATCTATTTTCCTTTAAAGGTAAATTTTATTCTCCAAGATTTGATGCTGCTATGGGCTCTTATCTATTTTCTATCCTTGTTATCCATTACTTTGAGAATTTAGAAACTGTTTTGCTTCTTAATGCTTGGATACGTCCATCTCTCTGGTTTCGCTATGTAGATGATGTATTTGCTCTTTGGCCACATGTGTCTGGTCTCTTTTAACCCTTTCTTGATATTAAAAATCTCGCTTTCCGTCAAGCTCAAGGCTAATTGTAAATCTAAAAACTCATTTCTTCCTTTTCTTGATATATCCACCTCTCTCTGTGACACTTTTATTTTTCTGGTCACCGCAAGCCAATGTAAGTGGCATGTACATCCATTACTTTTCTTACCATGCTCATTCTTACCGTCTTCATTCTGTGGATAAGAGAGTTCTTATTTCTCTCTTATCTCCGTACTGTCAACATTGAAGACACTCAATTTCTCGAATTTAAAATTTCCAATTTTTGCAGCTTGCTTTCTTGCCTTGGCTATCCACCCAAGTTCATTAACTCTGCCTACTTTCATGCTTATCGGACTTAATTCTCTCCTGAATTCACTTCATCTGTAAAATCTACAGTTCTTTTCCTTCCTTACATTTCCAATCCACAAAATCTTAACTCCTTCCGTTCGTTAGATATCAAACATATTTTTTTTGGCCACACTATTACCTCTCCATGTAATCTACTCTATTATTCTTCTGTTATTAAAGCTTCCGGTGTCAACTCCTATTTCTGCTAGTGTCCTCAACCAATACTTTGAGGAAACTGGCCACTGTCTTACTGACAAACTTAGAACACAACAATGTCCATTTTTTTATGATCACAGCAATCCTATAAACTAATCCTCTGCTAATAGTATAATCCCTTGTTTAAGTCTTCTCAGACGCCGTCCTGAGTATAGAGTGGAAAAAAGAGTGGTAAGAGTTGCTGAAGTCGGTATTCCTTTGAAACAAGCACAGTGATACGACGCAAAATTATATACATTTCGGTGAGCTTTTCACCTTCAAACCTGGTGTTTCTTAGTAGAAATTTTCAATTTTATTAAAGTAATTGTAATTGTTTCCACATGACGACTTCCGATTAGCTTCAGATCTCCAAGGAATTATAAGCTTGTGCAGTACTCTGCACTGAGCCACAGGTCTCTGCACTGAGCCACAGGTCGCTGATCCGATCAAGCAGCGACCTCAATACTACTGGTCGTCTTTGTAAGCTACAATGTGGAATCTAGGATCACATTGTTTTATGTAGTGAATGGTTCTTTGTCATTGCAATTGCAGTTGCCCTTCCCTTCCATGAATCAAAGCATGGAAGGGTGCTATTTACCTTGGCTAATCTGTAGTCTAACGAAAGTCGTACATTGGCCCACTTGACTCTCATTCAAGATTCTCAGATGTGTTTACATATTATGGAGTCTAGCATAACAAAAAAAAGGTTATTATTATTGCAACTTTGTTTATAAGTTAAACAGTTATTATTCATCGGTTTATTAGATGCAAAGCATATTGACTACACGAGTGTTAATAAGTATCCCCGAGGGGGGATAATTGCTCTCAAAATAGTGTATCATTACATTACATTATTGTGCTATTTAGCCTTGATACTAATGAGGGACTCTTGCTTCAAGGAATCAGACTGATCCTTCACTACTTGAATCGAATCTGAATGCCTTCCATGCCACAGACTTTATATGACCTCCATTTTGTTAGAGCTTTCCAGTCATTAAAATAAAACATTCGTGAGCAGCATCAATTTTTGATGTCAGATTCATCCTATGAAATGGGTGAAAAATCATTTGACTTTAGGCTGTGCAAGTGAGCATTTTGCTGGGTTCTGTGCAATAAATTGAAAATAGATTTTCTGGTCGGGTTTATTAAACATTGGTGCTGTTGTGTTTTCATCAGTGGAATCTTCGCCTTGAGTTTAGGTTGTTTTAGCAAGTCAGTTTCATTACTGCTATTGACTTCTGTGAAATAAGAGTGGAATGTCTCTTTTGATCATAAATATGACTGTGATTGACTTTACTGGATTATCTTAGGTTAAATTACGTGGTTTGGTTGGTAGCATACTCAGCTCACATACTAAGTACTCACCTAATTGTGGTTGCAGGGGTCGAGTCATAGCTCTTACCCCCGCCTCTTCACTAGTCGCTATTAGTTCACTCCCTCCCTTCTGCGTAAGCTTTAACATACCTCATCTTAAAGCTATGTATGGCTCCTACCTCCACCACCTCCCTTTCCAGACTATTCCATTTCCTGACAACTTTGTGATTGAAGAAATACTTCCTAATATCCCTCTGACTCATGTGAATCTTCAAATTCCAATTGTGACCCCTTGGTCGTGTGTGCCATCTCAGGATCATCCTATCCCTGTCCACCTTATCGATTCCTCTCAATATGTTATATGTTATCATGTGTCCCCGTCCCTCCTGTCCTCCAGTGTCGTCAAGTCGATTTCCCTTAACTTCTCCTCGTAGGACATGACCTTTAACTCAGGAACTAGTCTCGCTGCAAACCTTTGCACTTTCTCTAATTTCCTGACATGCTTGGTCAGGTGTGGGTTCCAAACTGGTGCTGCATTCTCCAGTATGGGTCATATGTACACGGTGTACAGAGTCCTGACCGACTCCTTACTGGGATGTGGGAATGCTATTCTTAGGTTTGCTGACAGTCGCCCACGTGCTGCAGCAGTAATTTGGTTGATGTGCGCCTCAGGAGATGTGTTTGGTGTTATACTCACCCCAAGATCCTTTTCCTTGAGTGAGGTTTGTATTCCTTGCCCCCCCCTAGACTGTATTTTGTCTGCGATCTTCTTTGTCCTACCACGATCTTCATGACTTTGCATTTGGCGAGGTTGAACTCCAGGGGCCCTTTGCCGGACCAGGCCTGTAGCCTATCCAGATCCCTTTGTAGTACTGCTGGTCCTCCGATTGAATTCTCCTAATTAAATTGACATCGTCTGAAAACAGAGACACTTCTGAGTCCATTCCTTCCGTCATGTCATTCACATATACCAGAAACAGCACCGGTCCTAAGACTGACCTCTGTGGAACCCCGCGCGTCACAGGCGCCCACTCGGCACCTCGTCGCGTACCATGACTCGCTGATGCCTTCCTGTTAGGTATTCTCAGATCCATTGCAGTTCCTTCCTTGTTATACCTCCCTAGTCCTCCAGCTTTTGCACTAATCTCATGTGTGGAACTGTGTCAAAAGCTTTCTTACAGGCCAAGAAAATGCAATCTACCCACCTTTCTCCCTCTCTCTTGTCTTACTGCTGTCACCTTGTTATAGAACTGCAATAGGTTTGTGACACACAATTTCCCGTCCCTGGATCCGTGCTGGTTGTCGTTGATTAGCTCATTCCTTTCTAGTTGCTCCACCACTCGTCTCCTGATAATCTTCTCCATGACTTTGCATAATATGCATGTCAGTGACACTGGTTGTAGTTTAGTACTGCGTGTCTGTCTTCTTTTTTTAGAACATTTGGGACTACATTTGCTGTCTTACATACCTCAGGGACCCCACTCTGTTTCGATAGATGTGTTGAAGATTGTTGTTAGTGTTAGACAGAGCGCCTCTACTTCCTCTCTCAGGACCCAGGGAGAGATGTTATCCGGCCCCATCGCCTTTGAGGTATCTAATTTGCTTAGCCTCTTCACCTTTCCTCGATTGTATGTATTGTCTAGCACTTGGTGTACACCACCCCTCCGTGTTTCTGGAGCTTTCTGTCTCCACTGTGAATACTTCTTTAAATAGCATGTTTCATGTGATCTTCCCTCCTTCTTTCCTCAGCCTGATTACTTGGTCCTTGACCGTGTTGTTTTCATTCTGATGTGACTGTGAAACACCTTTGGGTCGGACTTAGCTTTCGCTGCTATGTCTCGTATTGTCGTTGGCCTCCCTCCTCATCTGTGCATATTCATTTATGGCTCTTCGACTACTCAATCTATTCTCCAGGGTCCTTTGCCTCCTATACTTCTTCAATTCTCTAGCGCATTTAGTTTTGGCCTCTCTACACTTCTGGGTGAAGCAAGATCTCGTTCTTGCCTTCTCATTATTTCTGTTGCCCTTGGGTACAAACCTTCCCTCTGCTGCCTTGCATATTGTTGTCACACATTCCATCATCCATCTCTTGTTAGTTTGGCTTCCTCTGCCCTGCCCTTCCTGCTTCCCTCTCCTCTAGTAACTGTACTACGTATTCAAAGCTCAGAACCACGTGGTCACTAGCTCCGAGGGTCCTTTCATATGTAATTTCCTGAATATCTGCACTACTTAAGGTGAACACTAGGTCCAGTCTTGCTGGTTCGTCTTCTCAGTGGTTCTATCTCTGGCCGGGTGGAAACGTTTGGCATGTTTCCTTACACCTGCTGTCCCTGTTCACGTAGCAGTAAGTAGCTATCTGGATGTTAGTAGACAGTTTCGCGTAGCATCCTGGGGGTGGTAGTAGTAGTATACCTTAGATAGTGTAGGCCTTTGAAATGATCTGAGGTGGGATAACAGGTCTTTGCCTGTAAAATTGATTTGTGTACAAAAAATCTGTATAATGATCATTTGTGTACATAACGTGTGAGCCCTCAAGACGACTGTGAAAAAAATGTACTTTAATTACATAAAATTTTAATAGCATTTACTTAATTACATTCTTAATATTTACTTAAGGCTTATACTCTGGCAAATCTTACAGAAAAGTAGGGATTTAGTCTGCCCTATTTTATAGGGCAGACTATGTTCTACATTTAAATGCCCTCACCCTTAATAAATTGGGATATTAGTGTCCATGTGATAACTTGCGAATACAAAGTCTGATTCGCCTCAAATCTTAAACGCTAATATTTAAGAGCATTAGAAACATAGATTCCACTCTGCACTAAACTTTTCGCGAGCATTGACATACAGGGACCTGGGGTTACGCAGTACTGGGACACCTTCTTGCATCACGCAGCGACCGAAATACGTCTAGTTAAGGCTGCATTTCACCTATTCATAAACAGTCAATATTTCAATAATCTTGAAAACGAATGTTAAAGTAAACTATCAAGCAAATACAGTTTGATATTCGCACTTCTCTGTGTCTAAAAGATGTTATGCAGTCTAATATAGTTATTCTTAAGGGAAAATGATCATTACATTTATTTAACATGTATTGCAGTTTTATATTGCTCTATATAGGGGATCAACGATGAAAAAAACGTTTCTTTTTACTCATATTACTACCCACAATTCCTAAAGGCAGTGTTGTCCATCTAAAAGTGCAGATCTAAAAGTAAATTAAAAAATGTTAGCTAATTTTTAGAAGATAGATCTGTGGAAATTTTATTGACGTACCAAACAATAACATTTCAAATAAAGAAATACTTTGCTCTATAGACAGATTATTTTTCTCTAATGAAAACAATACAATTTTTTAGAAATAAGTTGGATTCGAGGCCTCAGCCTTTTAGTCCTGAGAATGAATACAAAGAAAAGTCTGCAGAACCAGCCTTTATTTGCTCGACGTTTCGCACCAAGAACTGAAACTACGTACTAGTCATGCTTTGCGACCTACAACCAAAGGTCGTACTAACAGTAACCGCTGCTTAGTGGAAAAGTTGAGAAAATCAGCAACTGTGACCCAATCACCAGTTTGAATTTTGTCGCAGTTGAAGCCCTTAACAACCTTTCTAGTGCGATGAATTTGGCTTTGAAAACCGGAAACTTAAATAATGAGACACTTGTACAACATCTGGGAATATTTATCGAGGAAACGTTTCGCCAACCAAATGTTTGTCAAGTGTCTCATTCTTCAACCTTTTTAGTAAAATCTCATATTCAACTATTTAATTATTTGCAATTGCAAGACTAGCTGTGTCAACAGATTGGTAAATGTATAATTATCTTTACATCTCTGTGCCCATTGTATAAATAATTTTAGTAATATCCTTGCATTAGACATCCGGTCTATTTTAGTATGCTAGCATATGTATGCAAGTAGGCGAGAGAGCCTAGTAAATGTTATTTAGTTCATTTTATGTGCGTAGGTATAATTCTCTTCACGAAATTGCGTCCTAATTCGGGTCTTAGTACAATACTACTCGAATGAATATTGATAATCCAGAAATTATGGAACAGTTAAAAACCCAAGTGCTGAAGCCGGGAGATTTTTCTTTGGTAATCACTGTGACTGTGTCCCGTAACTCGATCGCTAGCGCACTCAGTTCACACACTGAGGTCCGGGGTTCGAATCTCCTTTGGTACGGCTGAAAAACATTAGGGACGTGTTTCCATTAGGCACCTGCTGTCCCTGTCCACCCATCAGTTTAAAATGGGTACCTGGGTGTTAGTCGACTGATGTGGGTCGCATCCTGAGACAAAACTAACCTAATTTGCCCGAAATGCTCAGCATAACAAGGGGCTTTCTGTATAGTAATATGTCATTGATGTCAGCTAGGCCTGTATACCTTGTACATGTACTTGAAGTAAATAAAAATATATATTACTTTGGCTCTGCGGTTGGTCATAGCAATGGGTGGTGTCTACTATTTTGTTACCCAGTAGTGGTGGATGTCAAACGACGTCACACGAGGAATACCCACAGACACCAACCATGCCCAGAGATCTCTTCAGGTTAAAGCAGCCAACTAGTGCAGAGTGAAAATATGCCCATATGTACTTGGCCACTAACCTAGAAATTAAAATCTAATTATAGACTAGTATTGGAATGACGGAATAGACGTAAGTCCAAGGAATAAGATAGACATGGTGAGAAAACAAATAGGTCTGTCTATCGGCTGCATACTGATCCAAAATATTCATATTACAGTTCAGGAAGCAAGAGGATCATTCTGGTCTCCTAACGAAATAGAGTCGTGTACTTGGCTTCTACTGGAATAGGCGAGCCGATTACTCGCCCCGTAGCGTCAAAGGTGAAATCAAATCAGAAACACCAGGTGCACCTCACCACGAGGGTCTTACACCGGCTTTGATTACTTTCCGGTTCAGTCTGTAGTTGAGTCTATTACCTTTATATATATTCATAACTGCACAATTAGATTTTAGAGAATATATCAATATTGTTTAAAAATGGTGATGAGGTATCACACAGTTACTTAACAGGTCTAATAGGTTACTTGATTTATTTACAAAGACATTACGTGTATATGATAACAGATTCAGGTTTATGGTTAGAAAGAAAAGAAGATGTTGACAGGTATAATTAAACAAAGACACGTAGAGCAGAGCACGCCTTTATTTTGACAACGTTTTATTTACATGCAAGGGAAACTTCGTTCAGAGGTACGTAGCCTGGAAGAAGGCTAAAGAAAATAAGGAAGAAACGAGAGGAAATGAAGGCCATCAGTAATGAGGAAGAGGCTGTAATAAAAACAGCAGGTTGGACAACAAAAGAGCAGAGCGAGGAAAAAAAAAAAACTTCGCAGAAATGTTGACAGGCAACCTGGAGAAAGAGGATAAGGGAAGCAGCAAAGATGCTGCTGACAATGTACAACAAATTCTGGAGGAAAAGGAAGTGGGAGAAGGAGAGAGGGATGCTGCTGAATATTCATGGACTCCAGAAGGTGGAAGGGAGGACAAGTGACGAAATATTAGCGGCGGAGGAACAGAAGATTCAAGTTATCACAGAACTGACTGATGTGAAGTGCGCCAGGGGGATTTTTTTTTCAGAGAATCGAAAGGCACTGGAGGGACAAATATACACACTCCTATGACATGAGACAAGATTACAAATAAAAAACCCTTAAGGCAGTCAAAGAGATATAAAGAATGAACCGAAACAAAATTGAATTACAGGGAATTTATCGACAGGTGTGTAAACTCAAGTTTTAGACAAACATCAAGAATAACTTCACACAGACCCTCTTCAAACTAGAGCACCACTTTACACTCAAACACAATAACTCAAAACAAGCCATACTCCCTTCCCCATCCTCCCTTGTACCCCCTTCAGTATGAAAACCTTCCTCATAATTATACCCTCCATACAAGGCTCCAATCACCCCTTTCATCTATTCACCACCCCCTACATGCATCCTTCCCTACATCTATCCTGACCCTTTCTGGTGCAAGAATTACCCTCACATCCCTGACATCATCCTTACCCCAACCCTTCCCCGCTCCCTCACATCCCTGACATCATCCTTACCCCAGCCCTTCCCCGCTTCCCCACAACCCATGTGCAGGGAGCAAGAAATCAGAAAACCAAATATCGGAACACAGTAACAGAAAGGAAAATTATATTATGGTACAAAGGGGAGGACAGATTATAATATGTCCTCACCTTTGTACCATAATTTAATTTTCCTTTTATTTATTCTCCTATTTATTTGTTACTTTTGTCACTCTTCTTTGACAATTATCAAAGAAGAGTGACAAAAGTAACAAATAAATAGGCCAAGCTTCCCAAAATATCATAGCACTCACAGAAATAAATCTCACAGAGATGATAATAGATGCATTATTCCCAGCTAACAAACAGATAATGAGGAAGTGCAGAGGAAACAGAGTAGATAAAGGAAAAGCACTGATCAACAGAAACCAGTGGAGTTTTGATGAGATGAAAGTAATAAACAGAGAAGAATCTAACTGCTTCATAGAGGACACACTCACAACTTGGGAAACCATGGAGGTGATAACCGTAATGTACAACCCACTGCTCAATAGCAAGAAGGCAAGACAGGATTTACTACAACAGAGCAATGGTGAACACAATAATAGTGTGTCTAGAAAAGCCCACATAAGCATTGGGAGACTAACATCAAGGAAATAGTCTGGAAAGTTTGTAGCCACATTGGGGGACCGAAAATGTATAGGGTTAAGGTACTGAGGGAAAATTTCATGTGCCAACATGTCAGAGCACAACAACCTGAGAGAAAAGAGAGCATGAAATATCCTGACATAGGGCACATTGACTTCGAGAGGCTCCTCAGTGTTATTGACAATGGAGTTCAGAATTTTGAATATTCTGTGGAAGTAATCCAAGAGAGAGAGACAAAGTACAGGAAGGAAGAGAGAACCTAGACTTCAAAAGAGGAGACTACTCAGGTATGAAGATTCCAGCTACACAGCTGGAAAATGCCAGGAGGCAGAAGAGAAAATCCTACTCATGAATATGAAGTATAACGCATCTTCAGGCTGAGGGACTGACCACTTCAAACTATTTCTTTAAAGCTGATGAACTGATCACCTCTGCATTCGACGAATGAAGACAACTGTGTACGCAAAATGCTTCGAAATAAAAATACCTAACTATTACTCACGTTTCGTTCTCATCCAGGATCAGGGCCTATAATGGATCAAGGAACACTTTACAGGGAGGAAATAATGAGTATTCGTCCAAGACAAGTTGATGGATTGTGCAATGAGTCATGTTCCTCTGGGATTGATACAATTCCTTGTACACGTGAATGGCTTGACTAAAGAAATTGAATCAGAAGTGTCCCTCGTTGCAGATGATGTGAAACTAATGAGAGGACTACAAACCGGTGAAGACCAGGAGAGACTTCAAACGAACCTTAAACTGCTGTATTGATATGAGAAGTGGCCATAAGAAAAGGAGAATGACGGTAATCAAAATACTACGTGCTTTCAAGGGTGATTAATTTGGTCTTACAAACCTACTGGAGTTTAAAAAGAAGTTAGGGGAGAAATTTTTGACACGATGCTCTGCAAGAAACTCCGATGAAAGCTGATGAAAGAGACAGAAAATACAGAAAGTTCTACAAGGAATCAAAGAATACCTTAAAAGAAGGAAGCAAAGAGTGACTGTCTGGGATAAGGCGTCAGAATGGGCAAGATTAATAAGAAGGGTTCCACAAGGACCAGTACTGGGGCCGGTGCTCTTTCTTGTGTAAGTATCGGAAAAAAAATCAGATATCCCTGTTCGCAATTAATATGAAATTTATGCGGAATATACAAAAGGGAGAGGTCTAGGAAATCCTAGAAAAAAATTGGATAATCTTAATGATTGGTTTGACAAGTGACTATTTTAATTTAACTCCTGCATATGCAAAATTGTAAAAAAAGGGGAAGGGCAAATTAAACCACAAACTTGTGGTTGAGCATAGAAATGAGCATACAGCTTGAGGCGCACATCGTCCGAAAAACCTTTAATGCAATTGTGCATCTGGCAAATCTAATAATTGCTTTAAGGAATCTCCAAAAAACGGTCATTCACGACACTGATAAATTACATATCTCTGCCCCTTCTAGGATTACGCTGCACCAGTACGGCATTCCACACCAAAGAATCTGGAAAAAGTAACTGTTCCCGCAGCTAAGGAGATACTTAAGGAGCTAAACCTGATTACAATAGAGAACACAGAAGGGCCAGAGGAACTGATAGGGTAAAATGGCAGACTAGATGTGGAAACTGGAACACGGAGACTAAGCTGGAAAATAAAAACTTGGAAGAATCCCTGGGTTATTAGGAAAATTTATTTTATTTCATAGCGGTCAAGAAGTAAAACGAACTTAAAAGTGAAGTGGTATAGGTAGGATCTATTCACAGCTTTAAGCCAAAGTATGTCAGAGCTTACTAAGCTAGGAATGAATGACACAGGAACACGTAAGTATAAAAAACACAACCACAGCTACTCAGGTGGACTCTAGGAACGGTCTCAAGACTTTATCTTGAAGATATTTGACTTCTCCGAGGCTGAGACTCCATATATTGCACTAGAGGTGTACTGTATATAGTGTGTGTGTGTGTGTGTGTGTGTGTGTGTGTGTGCGTGTGCGTGTGTGTGTGTGTACACACACACACGCGCGCGCGCGCACACGTTGAAAGGGCAACAAGATGAAGGCGGTTTGTTAGTTAGTCTTGTAACCTTATTGGATGGTGATGACCCAGCTAAGAGCTAGCTCTCTCGCTCTCTCTCTCTCTCTCTCTCTCTTTACGCAAGGGTTTTACAAGGCTAAGGGTTCCCACCTTTATAAGCTAAGAGCAGTTTCCTACATCAATTCATTTTTAAGCCTTTTTATTGTTATGAGACATACAAATAGGGAACAAGGTGATGTTGGAGCCATCTGTGGGTCATCGATTTCATTTGGTGAACTATTTCGTTGATATCAGTATGCTATATGAACATGTTATAGACTCCATTCATCCTAGGAATAAATGATCTTAGAGGAAGTGATGTTCTTGAAGGGTACAGTCAGTGAAGTGGCTATGTTTTCAACCCGTCTTTTTGTATAGAAGCCCACTTGTCGCTGTCCGAGGAGTGTAACCTTAACAACATTGGCCTAGTACATAACGGTAAGGCTACCCACATCCCTCCTCTGTCAAGGCTGAGTCCAGACAAGAGATGCTTCGTCTTGTTCAGTTCTCTATTCTTTAAGAAGTTGCAGATGAGACCGGGGGATGGGAGGAGGCAAATGAGACCGGGGGATGGGAGGAGTCAAATTGTGAGTAAAAAGTCGTTGAAATAGAAGTATGGTTGTTTAGGCCCCTAGGAATTATTAGTGTATCACCGTCCGCATTGCCATCTAGCGGACTGCTGCAAGACATCAGATTTCCTTGGGTCCGAGTCCCTTTAGTTTCTATTCATGATAGTATTAACCTTACCTGGTGTGGGTTGAGTTTGGAGAATCACTTCACCTCCACTCTTCTCCTGATCAGCTCTGCTGCTGGCTTGGTTATCCAGAGTAGACGCTAGATTTACTGGAGTGAGAACCCGGTCAACGGGACACCGACTCGTCTCTCCTTTGATATCTGGAGCGAGATACTACGAACCAGTAATGAGAGGATTTCCTGAACATCGGACTAACACCACCTACCCAGGATAATCAACATCAATTCTTCTTAACATCTAAGATCATCTCCTGGACTTAGAAGATTCTCCTCTTTTAAGATCACACTGGAACCAACGGCGGCCAATTTTTTATTTTATTTATTTTTAAGTACCTATAAAATTTTCATTGTTATTATTCCTCAAAGTTATTCATTATTCATTTGTCCATACTTCTGCTCAGGCGGAAGGCGTTCCCCTCACAATGGAAAACCTGACATAAGTATTCCAAGAAAGTAGAGCATACCCAAGGTGTGAGCGTCCTTCTGCCTCTTACAGAATCTTGCAACCTCTATTATCGAGCAGATGCGAGATGCATCTAAGTGTTGTAAGCTTCCTGGCCGCTTTGTTTGTATAATTTACAACGTGGTTCTTTATAGTCAGTTTGAAGTCACATTTCACCCCAAGGATATCAACTTCATCCCCTGGTACCATCACTCACATTACCATTATGGTGCCTAGATACCATTACTATTTGTGTTTTCTCAGGAGCATAAAACACCTGCCATCGTTTTCCCCAGGTTGATATAGCTGGTGATTTATGTAACTTTGAGCAGCTGGCATTTCCTCTCTTGGATAAGTAAATGTCAGAGTACAGTCTCTGCATACGCATGGGATGAGTTGAACGAGGTCATTGAAGTAGACATTCCATAACAAAGGACCAAGCACACATCCTGTAGCCTTTTGTTGACTCTTCTTCATTAAGAACTACGGAGTTATAGTGCACAGTTAGTGACTTCTAGTGCTTGCACTTTTGCCAAGATTCCCTGGTGTCATACTCAGTTGAAAGCACCAGCAATGACCTGTGCTACTACACAGCTGATCTTGTATACATCCAGTGCCTGGTGCCACATAATGGAGAGTTTTAACAGCAGAGTGACCTATTGTGGAGCCATTTCTCTCTCTCTCTTCCTCTCTCTTTTTACGCAGGGTTTGACAAGGTTAGGTTAAGGATCCCTAGCTTTATTGACAAGCTATTTACAAGTTAAGAGTTCCTAAATTTATTGACAAGCTAAGAGCTGTTACTTTACATCAGCTCATTTGAAAGCATTTTTATTGTTATGAAACATACAAGTAGGGAACACGATGAAGTTGGAGCCATCTGTGGGCAAACATTTTCATTTGATCAACTGACTTTATCTCGTTGACATCATAATGTTGTACGAATGTGTTCCAGACTCGAGTCATCCTTGGGATAAATGACCTCAGATGAAGTGATGTTCTGGAGAAGGGTACAGCCAGAGTGAAGTTGCTGCTTTCTGCCCGTCTTGTGGTATAGAAGTTTGCTTCTCGCTGTCCTCGAAGTGGAGCCAAGTGTGGTACTTTGACAATGTTGGCCTTGTACATAACAGTAAGGCCGCTCACATCCCTCCTGTGTTGAAGGCTCTGCTGAAATGACAGATATATCCAGGATGGGTCCAGACGAGAGAAGATACGTCTTGCTCTGTTTTTTCTTTACTCTGTCAAGCAGTCGCAGATGAGGAAGGGGGAGGGGCAGGCAAACCAAGAAAGTGGAGCATACTCAAGGTGTGAGCGTACTTGTGCCTCATATAGAATCTTGCAACCCTTAGTGTGAAGCAGATGCAAGATACGGCGAAGTGCTGTAAGCTTCCTGGCTGCCTTGTTTGCAAAATTTACTATGTGATTCTTCATGGTCAGTTTGGAGTCAAATTTCACCCCAAGGATATCAACTTCTTCCCCAGGTACCAACACTCTCCCATTCATACTTACTACTGCCCCGGCATTACCATCATGGTGCCTAGAGACCATAATTTGTGTTTACTCAGGTGAAAATATTACTTGCAATCGGTTTCTCCAAGCTGATATAGCTCTTAGCTGGTGATTGATGTAGCTTAGGGCAGCTGGCATTTCTTCTCTTGGATAAGTGAATGTCAGATTGCAGTCGTCTGCATATGCGTGGGATTCTGGGATGAGATGAAGGAGGTCATTGAAGTAGACATTCCATAATGGTCCCAGTACACTTCCTTGTGGAACACTTGCCCCAATAGGATGTCTTGCTGATTCTGTTCCATTGAGAACTACCCTTATAGATCTACCATGAAGGTAATCACTGAGGAGACATAGCGTAGAGCCTGCAATTCCCAGTGCTTGCAGTTTTGCCAAGAGGCCCTGGTGCCACACTCGGTCAAAAGCACCAGCAATGTCTATTGTCACCACACAGCTGACTTTGGATTCATCCAGTGACTGGTGCCATTTAGTGGTGAGGTTTAACAACAGATCAGCAGCAGAGTAACCTTTCGTGAAGCCATATTGACGGTCTCTCTCTGTCTCTGTCTCTCTCTCTCTCTCTCATTCTCAGGACTTCTTCATAACAGCTCATGACCTCTCTCTCATGACCTCTCGCTTCTGACTTCTCATTCATTTACCTCTCAGCTTGAGCTTCACATTGACCCCCTCAGTCTCACACATTTCAAGTCCTGGTATAATTAACTCTTCCCTTCCTACCTCATTCACTGGTGCGTCTGCCAGTTCACCCACTCTATGCCTCATACGCTTATGTCGCCCTTCTTTATATGGTTGAATTTACGGGCTTAGAACATCCAACATTTAATTTACTAACGACTACCTGTTATCATAAATCAACTTTTCATTTACTTTGTTAGTTTTACGGATGTTTCAGCTAATATTTTACACCGTGGAATATACAGGCTAAGAGCTCTTATGATGCCTCAGGTCAGTTTTTAAAGCTTTTTTAATTACAGGCCAAGAGCTGTCAACCCTATGTATGGTACAACCCTATGTATGGTACAACCCTATGTATGGTACAACCATATGTATGGTACAACCCTATGTATGGTACAACCCTATGTATGGTACACCGATTTCCCAGAAGATACCTTTCATAACAGTCGACTTACGTTCAGGTAATTATTTCTTACTATGTAAACATGATCAACAGATGTAAGGATTCATGCCAGTAGTCTCCACTCGCCCCTGAACTCGACCCGGGATTTTCAGTTGCGCTACAACTAAGCTGCAATTTCCTGATCATTATACAGTTTTGTACTGTGTTTTCAGGCACATCAGTGACCTTACTTCATTAATTAATATTAATAATTAATATTTTTATTTCTACAAGTACATGTACAAGATATATAGGCCTAGCTGACATAAGTGAAATACTACTATATAGAAAGCCGCTTGTTATGCATAGCATTTCGGGCAACTTAGGTCAGTTTTGTCCCAGGATGCGACCCACACTAGTCGACTAACACCCAGGTATCCATTTTACTGATGGGTGAACATAGACAACCGGTGTAAGGAAACACGCCCAAAGTTTCTACCCTTGCCGGGAATGGAACCCGAACTCTAAGCGTGTGAAGCAAGAGCTTTTGCCACTAGGCCACGGGCCACCTGGTATTCCTATGTTCAGAGATTTCCTCAGCAATAGTATGTAATTCTGTGTCATTAATTTGCTGCTTCCTGCTTCTTTGCTTCTGTGGCTGGGATAGAATTTCGTCAAAAGGAAAATTATTTCCTAAATACATGTCATAGTTATAAGATGACTTGTTCAGTGACTCAGCAGTTGCTGGTGTGCCAGTGTTGCTTATCAGTTACTCAGCAGCTGCTTGTGTACCAGTGTTGTTAATCTGTGACTCAGTAGCTGCTGGTGTACCTGTGTTGTTTATCAGTGACTCAGCAGTTTATGGTGTGCCAGTGTTGTTTATCAGTGACTCAGCAGTTTATGGTGTGCCAGTGTTGTTTTTCAGGGACTCAGCAGTTGATGGTGTGCCAGTGTTGCTTATCAGTTACTCAGCAGCTGCTTGTGTACCAGTGTTGTTAATCTGTGACTCAGTAGCTGCTGGTGTGCCAGTGTTGTTTATCAGTGAATCAGCAGTTTATGGTGTGCCAGTGTTGTTTATCAGTGACTCAGCAGTTTATGGTGTGCCAGTGTTGTTTTTCAGTGACTCAGCAGTTGCTGGTGTACCAGTGTTGGTTTTCAGTGACTTACTGGGTATTAGTGCTCAAGCAACCACTAGGGTAACATGTTTGGTATCAGTGTTAAAAAATCCGCTGTAACTGCAGATGTTGTGATGTTGAGAACAGTAATTGAGTATTACTGGTACACTGGTGCTGGGAACAGTAATTTAGAACTACTGGTGTACTGGTGCTGGATGATAATTTAGAACTACTAGTGTACTGGGGCTGGGTATCATTGACTTAGAACTACTGGTGTACTGGTTCTGGGAAACACCAACTCATGAGAAACCAGTGCTGAATTTTTTCGTCGTATCTACATAATTTTCATAGTAGTTCTGCTATGTTCAGCATTCTCTTTCTTAAGTCATTATTTTCTAGTTTATCATTTTTCACCTTTTTCTAGTAAATTTTCTCACAGTTTGCTAGTTTATTTTATTCACTATTATTTCTACTTTATTTTTGTTCCCGTTTAGCAAGTTCTTATTCCTTAAGCATTTTCTCGTTCATTTTTCACCAGTGATTAGTTTATTTTTGTTGAGTACTAACTATTCTATATTTTTTCTGCGTTTCAATCTTCTTTTGTTGATAAACATTTTTTTTTATATTGATACAACATTGTGTTTCCAGGGGAAATGTTTGAGAATAATTTGATCCTTTTCTCGAAGGATATTTACCATGATCCTCAGTATTCATTATTCTCAAATTTAACCAAATATTGCAGTTATTTGTAAGGAAATGCACAAAGAAAAAAGACAAGTTGCAGTGTAAGCATTTACGAGTATAACTCTACGCTGTGGGAATGTCTCAAGAGCTACAAAGTGATACGTTGTTCCAATACAACCTCCAACCTGCCTCTTTCTCTTCAGTTTTTCTGTTTTCTTTTATTTTCCTGCTGTTGCTGGTCTTACTGTTTCAGATATGCCGTTGCAGTCAGCCGGAAGAGAAAAGAATTTTCAAAGGCGTCGATGCATTCAACCTGAAGGAAGAAGCATTTTCTAAAACACAAAGAGAAATGTCGTTCTATCGTGAATGCTAAAAAAAAAAAAAATGAACGAGTATCGCTACCCACTGCGGCAGATGGAAAGTTTGCTTTCAGTGGACCGGTGAACCTGTTACCTCCCACTCGACGTGATCGTTAATGGACCGGCGAACATGCGACCCCTGGAGGTGATGCATGAATAATACTGTCAGTCGGTGAACCTACAATATACCGGTCGTGACTGGTCGTGACCGGTCGTGACTGGTAAAACTACAACAAACTGGATGTGATGCAGGAATAATATCCAGTTAGCCTCCGGCCCATTGGACGTGATACAAAAATAACATCCAATCCATCATTGAACCCAAGACTAACCTTTTCTACTATTACTGAGACGAAAAATATAAAATATAAATATAAATTTAACTGATAAAATGCATTATTTTTAATATGAAACATCGGTTAATATTAAGTCTATGAGAAGGTTAAATGAGACTAAGGAAACCACATCAAATAAAAAAAATATTTTAAAATGCTTCTGGGTTACTGACTGGATGAAGGACACATTGATAATTTTGTGTGTCAAGAGCCGGGTATATGAAGTCTGATTTGATATGTAAAATGATTATGACTGTTTTATATGTGAAGTATCTCAGTATTAAATCGGATTTACTATCGATAAATATTTTGTTGTAATACCGAGAGTGGTTTCTCTCACAGAACTTCCATTAGCCTCTGTTAACGTGGCTTTAATTTTGAATCCACGTTTAACTAAACTTTTCCCTGGTTCTGTAAGCAACAAGAGAGACCCAACATGTTATGACACTGGCGGGAGTAGATATTAGTTGTCGAACCATTCTTTATAATGACATGATAGGCCTACGTGGCACTAATGAAGAAGCAATCTTTCAGACAATTTTTTACTACAAGTGAGCCTTTTCTTGTCATGACTGGGAAAATAACAACTTAAAACTTCATTTGAAAGCGACATTTCATTATAATAAAATTATGATCCGCTGTAACTTATTATGTTCTGACACTCGTCTTTACCTTCCTCGCCATTTAAACCACAATTATAATATCCAACAAATATTATCCCATGAATAACGAAGTGTAAATTTTATGTGTGATACAACGAAATACAGAAATCACTATCAGTAAAACTGTAAAGTGTCACAACACGATACATTTAAATTAATATAAAATACCTCTGTATTTTGTGCACGATAAGAGTAAATGCTATTTTCTCAGTCTTGCTAACATCGACAACCCATTTATTCAAACATGCCACCAGAACACCCTTCGTAAATTCCCATGCCCACCCCTTCACTGCCATTCACTATTCACTTTGATAATTCTCACTCAGCACTCTGCTCATCCACCATACCTACTCACCACCCTCATCTTTCTTCCTCTCGTACTCCTATACTGCTTTCATGAGCCCCCTCAGACGATGGTAATCATTTTCAGTTCTCTCTTTGAGATGCCTTCCTGGCTGTCTACTTCATCTCCCTCTACGTTCACTTCCCTCACTCCCAGATCTCTAATCACTTCCCCTCACTCCCTGATCCTAATCACTTCCACCATCCCCCTCCTTCCCTCCCTCCCTCACCATTATTCTCTCACCGTTCTCCTCCTTCCGACGTCATCAGCATCTCCCTCTTCCCCGGTGCTCAGAACCGTCTCACCCTCATCACAGAGATTTATTTTCCTGCAGACTTGGCGGCGACGTCGCCAGATATTTTTTTTTGTCCTAAGAGACTGACACGCTTGTCTTCGCAGCTTTAATAGTTACTATTTATGTGTTGTTTTTTCACTGAATATCCTTTGTGGTAGCAGGAAATATATCTGATAATTCAAACATGTACTCCGGGTAGTATGTTCAGGGTGAACTTGACTGACAGATTAGTGGAAATGTAAAGTGTGTGTTGGATCTGCCTAGGATGATCCAGTAAGTCGTCTGTCGAAGTCAATTTCTTATATTCTTATAAAGTATATTGTAAGTGCGCTTCTCGGGTGAGATTAGATAAACAGTAGACCAAAAATTATAATCATTAATTAAACTACTTCACATTCTCAAGCAAGGCATCAAACTATAATTTATTGCTAAACATTTCATAAATATTTACAAAAGTATTGGGAAATTTGTTTACGTATTTTACGTTTTATTTAACAAAGAAATAATTGTTTTATATAAATACTTATATAATGTGCAATAAGTTTTCATTTTCTTTGCATATCCATTAAGAATTATGTTTACTTTAATTGTAGTTTAGAGTAACACAAACTATTTTTTCCTGTAATTTCTCGTTTTGACAAACGCAGGAGGAGGAGGAAAGGCTGTGTGTGCCTCGATGGTCGTTGTCCACTGATGAATGACCTGTGATGGATATGTATCAGGAGACATAGCGGTGGTGGGAGGATGTGAAGAACAAAACCCAGGACGCGAGGAGGCCAGACAATCTGTGAGGGAGAGGGAGTAGCAGACACAGTATGTTGAGCTTAAGACACAACTTATGAAAGGAGGGGGCTAGAAATAGGCTGTGAAAGAGCCAGCCACGGTCTTTGATGGGGAAAGGCACATGTGATTGGGTCAGTAAAGGGGATGAAGTGGCCAGACACATCTTGAGAACCAGACACAACCTGTGAACCGGGGACACATCCAACCTGTGAACCGGGGACACATCCAACCTGTGAACCGGGGACACATCCAACCTGTGAACCGGGGACACATCCAACCTGTGAACCGGGGACACAGCCAACCTGTGAGGGAAGAGAAGGATCAGACTCAGGATAAGAGGCGGAGCAGGCACAATCTGTGAGGGGGTACAGACATAGCTAACGAGGAAGCCATACAGCTTGTGATGGAGTCAGACATAGCTCTTGAGGGTGCCAGGCACAGTGTGTGAGGTAAACAGAGAGAGCCTGTAAAGAAAATAGATACAGCCTGCGTAGGAGGCTAGAAACAGCTTGTCAGATGAGCCACAGCTTATTAGAGGTCCAGACAGCCTGAGAAAAAAAGATAGCTTGCGAGAGAGAGGCTAGACAGCCTGTGAAGGCAACTAACAAAGCCGGTGAAGGGGTCCGGCATAGCCTGTGAAGAGGGCCAGAAACGACTCTCTCTGTTCAAAGAGCCTCATCTGGCAGGTTTATATCACTATTAATTTAGAATTCAGCTCATATATTCACCTGACGTGGGTCGTACCTTTCTTAGATATGGTCATCAAGATTCCAGGATTGTGGCATTTAGCCAATACAGAACTACCACCCACCATTCCGGAGTAAGAAAAAACAGATATATTTAAAATCCTCATCAACAGAATCAAGCGTCTCGGAGAGTCTAGTCTAAGGTAAAAATTGAATAAATCTAATAGTGCAAGACTGCCTGCGAGGAAGGCAAGACACTCCAAGTGTTATTTAGCCACATTTTGAAGCCCTGAGAGAGTCCCCTAAGAAGTGCATATGCGCCAGGCTTAATGCGATTTGGTGTCGCTTTTAAGTATCTGAGAAAACATTGGTATGGAATGTCATTCTGAACTGTGAAGTGACGGTAAAGTAAAGTACTGTGGTGAAAATTGTTATCCAAATGTGAGTACTGTGAGAGTCTTACGAAGGACTGTATAGTGAGGCACTTTCACGAAGAGGAAAGGTGGTCATTTTACTGTTGTACTATGTATTATTATTATTATCGTTGTCTTATATTTAATGGTGTGGTGAACCCGTTTGGGTTGTTCAGCTCAATCACTGGAGTAATAATATATATATATATATATATATATATATATATATATATATATATATATATATATATATATATATATATATATCTATAAATAAAGCAGAAGGGTGGACGAGGGACTCGAAGTCGAACCGCGGTCCGTAAACTGACAATCCAACAATCTACCATCTAGGCTAACCCAGGCCTCTATTAAGAAGGATTCGGAGTTAATACTTACATTTCGTCAGAGGCACCATCTGAACCCCTTCCCTCGGCCCAGGAGTTTCAATAGTAGATCTATTCGTTCCTCAATTCTGTTACCTTCTCATTTATGCTATTAAGTTTGTGAGACAGGAATTATCTTCTCTGAAGCCGTGTTGGTTGTTTATGAACCAGCTCCTTTCTAGTTGTTATATCACTCTAATGAGAATCGTCATATTCTTATATACTATGCATGTCAGTAAACAATGATCTGTTGTTCAACACTACCTGTCTGTCTTTTTCTTAAACAGTAGCACTGCATTTTTTGTATTCCACGTATCTGGACTCCTTGGTTTCGAAGTATCTAACTTGCTCAATAATTTCACAATATTTTCCAATGTAGTCTGTATCGTATTCATAACTCACTGGTGCGCTCTACCACTATGACTCTTTATATCGTCCCTATTTTCTTGCTTGTGAGTGTACTCACCTAATTGTACTCACCTAATTGAGGTTGCAGAGGTCGACTCATAGCTCATGGCCCCGCCTCTTCACTGGTCGCCACTAGGTCCACTCTCTCCCTGTTCCATGAGTTTTATCATACCTCTTCTTAAAGCTATGTATGGTACCTATCTCCACTACTTCACTTTCCAGACTATTCAACTTCCTGACGACACTGGAGGATATCCTCCAGTGTCGTCAGGTCGAGTTCCCTTAACCTCTCCTCGTAGGACATGCCCCGGGACAAGTCTTGTTGCAAATCTTTGCTCTTTCTCTAATGTCCTGACGTGCTTGGCTAGGCGTGGGTTCCAAACTAGAGATGCATACTCCAATACGGGACTAACGTACACGGTGTACAGGGTCCGGAACGACTCCTTACTAAGATGTCGAAATGCTATATAATGCAGCAGTTATTTGGTTAATGTGCGCCTCAGATGTGCTCGGTATTATACACACTCAAAGATCCTTTTCCTTGAGTGAGGTTTGTAATCTTTGGCCCCCAAGACTGTACTCTGTTTGCAGTATTCTTTGCCCTTCCCCGATCTTCATGACTTTGCGCTTGGTGTTGAACTCCAGGAGCCAGTTGCTGGACCAGGCCTGCAGTCTGTCCAGATCCCTTTGTAGTCCTGCCTTATCGTCTTCCGACTGTGTGTGTGTGTGTATGTGTGTGTGTGTGTACATGAATGTTCGTGTTTGTGTGACGTGACGGGCTCCAAGTATTTTTTGATCCAATTGCGAAAACAACTGTGTTATCTGGTCGAGTGTAGAGAACTAAAGAGGGAGGATGGAGAAGTAAGTATTGAAGTTTTAGTATTTTATAGCATATTTGAGTATTTTGGAGAGCGAGAGAAAACTAAGGATAAAACGTTATATATTCGTGTTGTTTTTTCATTGTTTATTCTAAATAGAATTTATGGTGATTAAATGTCAGTAAAATGTCATTAACAGTATTTTAAAGTTAATAAGAAAAGTTATTTTATTTTCCAGCTCAAAAATATTATTTTTAGGTATTCTATAGGGGAAGGCCTTTAAGGTATTGCCAGATATTTTTCTTCTTACTTTTCGATTATATTTCGTTTATAACCCAAGGTCTCATCCAATCGGCTTCAAAATGTCAACGCATGTGTACGGTCACTAGCGCCAGATTCCATCCCAGACACATCGAGCCAGAGCGTTTTGCTCACGTCTTCCCATACTGGACCTTCTATTCGTACAACCATTCGACGCCTGACTGTCCCCTAAAAGGAAAGAAATACTGTACCAACTGTGGAAAGGACGGCCATAACTCCACTGAATGTTCCACCATTACCACTCCTACCTGGTTCAACTGCAAGGGTACTCATCATACCCTTGCAGCAAAATGTCCTCTACGAAAAGAAGTACTCTCCCAGAAAATAAAAGAAGATGAGAAAAAGAACAGCCAGAAATCACCGACATTCGCCGCCATCACTAAACTGCAGATGGATACCAAGAAAATTATACAAGCAACACAACAATCATCTCCACCCAGCACTTCTCTTATCTCCACTTCCTGAAGCGGCTCCTTCGAAGGTGTTGTATTGTATGATGTACGCTCATCTAACCAATGCAGCCAACCCTGGCACCTTCAACGTCTCCATAAATGAACTGTTTCGTCTCAACAATATGCCAGCCTTTGCATTTCCTGACTCTCCACCATCAGCTGACATCATCAAAATTCTTCCAAACATCAACTTCACTACTCCTGCCGACCTGTCTTCCACTGTCCAAGAAGATGTCCCTGCACCCGCCACAACCCCCCACACCACAGCTCAAGCTGCCTCGAGCACTGCCTCCCAACCTGATGTTACACCACCTGTACACCTCTCCACTGATCCTGCCGACCCTCAGTCACCTGCTAGTACCAAGACAAACGTATCTAATGTATGCACGTCTGAAGAAGATGATATTGACAACTATACCACACCATCTTGGAATAATTTTTCATTTTACACTGCACCACCAAACGTCGACTCCATGACCTGCACTGAACTGTGCAAAGGCCTCTGTGCAGGTACTGTCAAATTTTCCTGCCAAACACCTTATCAATGCATACTTACCTAAGTTCAGGAATTCCTCAAGCCTCTTCGTTTCACCTTTGGAAACATGAGAAATCTTTACCACCTCTCTAGAAGCAACTTCAAGAGATTCGAGAATAGATCTACTACAGACTTGCCACCCTAATCTCGTCCAATAACAACAGTATGCTGCCCTCTGATCTTTCCTGCCTGCCTCGTCCTGTGACTAACCTACTGCTACAAGACCAACGCAACTGAGCCTGCTATTCCTATTCTCAAGTCTGTCCCACGATCGTCTTAGCTGCTGGGTTAAGCCCTGGCTCTATTTCTACGACTAAGAACACTCCTCCCAGCGCTATTCTTCGTCTTTCCCATCTTCCCCGCTCATCCCATTGGGATCTTACCTGCAATTGTTCGTTCGTTAGTTCACAAGAAATGGTGTCACCAGAAGCTGCATGAGACATAATGCCTGGATCAGCTTCCAAGGGGATTACAGCGTTCTCCTTTGTCTGCTAAATTTGTCGTATTGTTGATCCTTCATGATCGAACAGACTAAATAATTGTGCTTCATCGCTGCCGTGGCATGAAAACAAAAGAGTTTACTATATTATTAAATAATCAAACCAATTTTTTTAAATGACAGTGCCAAGTGGTTCCTATATGAACCTCGTAGCTCTGCACATTCTGTGCGGAGGCAAGACGTATAGTTCAATAAATTCTAAGATATTAGGTATTTTGACTTTAAAATAAAGGATTTTCGTCAAAATATTTAAATTTTAGTGGAAAGTAATATAGTCCAAAAAAATCGTAAATTATCAGCAGTTTCGATTAAAAGTGTCATCTACATATTTTAGATTCTCAAAAAAGGTATATTTACTACAGATAAATAGGCCTGGTACCTATTTACCTGTAGGTAAACAAGTACCAGGTAGTTAGCCACCTGTCAGGAGTCATATCCTGGATAAGAGGACCAAAGGATACCAACGGAAATATGCCACATTAATTAACTTTCTTTAATTATCCTGGGTTACTAACTTCCCGGTAATCAGAATATTTCAAAATTAAGTTATTAATAAGAAGATTTATTGATAATATATTCCATCGGGTTTATTTCACTCGAAGGATTTAGCACAATAACTCTAAATATATATATATTTTTTTCCTCAGTGTGGTTGAAAAATTCCTTCTCACCAAAACGTTTAAATAGTATAAAATATTTAGCAGCATCGCGGAAATCAGGAATGCAAAAGGTGTCCCTCTTCACAGTGCTGTGCTGAGGCGCTGGAAGAGGAAAGACTTTCTTTAAACTTTATTTCACTCAACGTGAAAGTCATTTCTTTTCATATATTCTGATAAAATGTTTTGCAAAAGAACCTTTGAGTCTCTGGTGCTGCTGCAAGAAAGAGATACGGAAGTCTTAATTCCAAATATTTTATTCCTTACAAGTGTAAGCTGTACGTCTCGAGTAGCACTTATTGCTAATCGTGATGAAATAATTTATTCTAGGGGCCACCAACCAGCGGCCAGAGGGCAGTATACTTTGTAAGGATGTCAAGAACAGCTTTCTGGAACTGTGCCGTCTTAAAAATGGCCATTGGTCAATGGTCTCAAGTCATGTTTGATCGACTAGTCTTTTATCAATAACTTTCATGCTGATGATGCCATTTTCCTTCAGCAGTGCAGCAGGAATTTTAGGACTGGTTAGAATGTCCTGTCAAACACCTTACGAGTGCTGCAGAGATCGTTCCAAGTTGGGAAGTGCTGCGCCCGGCACGAAGAAAAATAAAACTGAAGCCTGACAGAAAATATTTAATATATAGAAGAACGTGATGACAATTCAGTTGGCACATATGAAGCTCAGTATATGAAAAAAGAAAACTGAGGTGTATTTCGGTGACTATCATCATTAACTATGTAAAACACACTTCGGTTACATAAAGCTGATTCCATCCTGCATTCTTCCCAACGATAGTCAAATTATATGGATGAGAAAGTGACTATAGCGGCAACAAGCTCATCGTCATTCCTTCGAAGGTGACAGACTGACAGCATTGAATCAAGCTTGATCTACCTTCCACTGACATTACGGACCTTATTGAAAAGTAGATTTTCTGTGTTGAATACAATCCTGAAAGTGGCATCAGTTGGGCAGCTCGCCAGGGCTCTCATTGCTCTTCTAAACTTAGTCTTGGTATTCAGATAAACTCCTCTTTACTTCGCGATTTTTAGAGGACATTCCCATAAGTATGGATTTTCCAGTTCCTACTCAGAAGTACAGAGGTATGAGCGAAGTGCTTCAGTTGCTAGTGAGACCATTATAATTGGGTACGCAAATTAGTAGTGTCATATCCAACACAGTGCAGATAACGTAGACCACAATGTGGTAACTCTTGATGGACATTAAGGGGAATGGGTATTATAGCTGCAATAACTCCAAGTGTAAACTAAAGACGTTGCTGAAGTGGGTCAGATCAATCTTCACTATTTCAAGATGTCAGCAAACGCAACATCTCTTAGCTATGAACCCCTTTGCTACTTTAAAGAAAATACAGCTTCCCTGCACACACTGTAGAGATCATCTCTGCTCTTACTTTCTCTCAAGATCAAGAGAGTATAGATTAGCCCCTATGTGGGGTGAGCTGGGAAGATGGCTTCTTATAATATCAGCTATAATTGACTCTAGTAATTTGCCTACAATTGAGGTTAGGCTTATTGGGCGGTAATTTGATGGTAGTGACTTGTCCCCTGCTTTAAAAATAGGAATTACATTAGCCATCTTCCACATGTCAGACACTACACCTGTTTGAAGAGATAAATTAAAAATGTTAGATATTGGTTCACAGAGTTCCATTTTGCATTCCTTAAGAACCCTTGCAAAAAGCTCATCATTACCCGGCGATTTATTTTGTTTCAGTCGGTCTACTTGTTTCATAACCATTTTGCTAGTGACTGTGATATTACATAATTTATCTTCTTCAGGGCTACTATAAAAATTAATTACTGGGATATTATTAATGTCTTCCTGTGTGAAAACCGAGAGAAAATAATTATTAAAAATAGAGCACATATCATTCTCCTTGTCAGTAAGATGCCCAGAGTTATTTTTAAGGGGACCTATCTTATCCCTAACTTTTGTTCTATAAACCTGGAAAAAACTTTTTGGGTTAGTTTTTGAATCCCTAGCAACTTTAATTTCATAGTCCCGTTTAGCTTTTCTTATACCCTTTTAAACGTCCCTCTTAATGTCAGTATACTGATTTTATAAGATGACCCTCGCCTCTATGCGCCTATAAATTCCTTTCTTCTGCCCTAAAAGATATTTGAGCCTATTATTCATCCATTTTGGGTCATTTCTACTTGATCTAATTTCTTTATATGGGATAAATGTTCTTTGAGCAGCCTGTATAGTGTTAAGAAAGCTGTCATATTGGTAGTTCTCTTACAGTATAAGAAATCTATTTACAGTATAAGAAATCTATTTACAGTATAAGAAATCTATTTACAGTATAAGAAATCTATTTACAGTATAAGAAATCTTAATTTACAGTATAAGAAATCTCCCGTATGAATATAGACTTAGAGCGTTGAATCTCCACTCTCTGGAGAGACGTAGAATGAGGGGAGATATCATCGAGGTGTACAAGTGGATGATGGGCATAAACAAAGGAGATATTAATAAAATACTGAGGATATCGAACCAAGTAAGAACCAGAAATAACGGATTTAAATTGGATAAATTTAGATTTAGAAAGGACATAGGCAAGTACTAGTTTTCGAACAGAGTTGTAGATGCGTGGAACAATCTTCCGAGTACTGTGATAGAGGCTAGGACCTTGGGTGGCTTTAAAAAGAGATTGGACAAATATATGAGTGGGAGGGGCTGGGTTTGATTGGTGTCGTGAGTACGGGAATAAATTCTTAGGTAGTGGTCGTTTTGATATGGACCTGCCTTGTATGGGCCAGTAGGCCTTCTGCAGTGTTCCTCCATTCTTATGTTCTTATGTTACCCCAGTCCACAGTTGATAAGTGTTCTCTTAGCCCATTATAATCTGCTAAGCGAAAGTTTGGAACTGTTACTGAATTATCTCTACTATCATACAACCATTCAATGCTAAAGGTAATTAATTGACTTGTGGTCGCTTGAGCCGAGTTCCTCTGTAATTTCCAAATTATTAACAAGGGATTCCTTGTTTGCCAGAACCAAGTCAAGTAGGTTATTTCCCCTTGTAGGTTCTGTCACAAACTGCTTCAAAAAACAATCCTGAACTACATCTAAAAAGTCGTTAGATTCTAAATTCCCTGTCAAGAAATTTCAATCAATCTGACTAAAGTTAAAGTCCACTAGAATTACTACGTTATCGTGCCTTGTGGCCTTAACAATTTCCTCCCAGAGTAGTCTTCCTTGTTCCCTATCTAAGTTTGGAGGACGATATATCACGCCTAAAATCAAATTTTCACACCCCTCTGAAAATTCTATCCAGACAGACTTTGTATGTATTATTTCAGACTTTATACCCGTTTTTATACAACAATTTAAATGATCACGGACATAGAGTGCCACCCCACCCCCCTTCCCGATACTTCTGTCTACTTGGAACAATTTAAAACCCTGAATGTGACATTCGGCAGGCAAGTCCCGATTTTTCATATTAAACCATGTCTCAGTTGTTGCAAAAACATCAATATTACCCGTACTTGCAACTAATCTCAACTCGTCCATCTTATTCCTAGCACTACGACTATTGGTGTAATAAATATTTAAAGACCCTCCTTTCTCTTTACCCTTCCTGCTCATTTCTGTTTTTCCAGAGTTCCATTTTGCATTCCTTAAGAACCCTTGCAAAAAGCTCATCAGGACCCGGCGATTTATTTTGTTTCAGTCGGTCTAGTTGTTTCCTAACCATTTCGCTAGTGACTGTGATATTACATAATTTATCTTCTTCTGGGCCTCTGTAAAAATTAATTACTTACGTACGCAATGCCTAAGCGTACGTAATAAGGCAAATAGATTACTGGGATTTATATCAAGAAGTGTTAGCAACAGAAGTCCAGAGGATATATTACAGCTTTATACATCATTAGTAAGGCCTCACCTAGATTACGCAGCTCAGTTCTGGTCTCCATATTACAGAATGGACATAAATTCGTTAGAAAACATTCAGCGTAGAATGACTAAATTAATACATAGCATTAGAAATCTTCCTTACGAAGAAAGATTGAAGACCCTAAAATTACATTCACTTGTAAGACGTAGAATGAGGGGAGACATGATCGAGGTATACAAGTGGAAAATGGGTATTAACAAAGGGGATATAAATAAGGTCTTGAGGATATCTCTCCAAGAGAGAACCCGCAATAATGGATTCAAGTTAGATAAGTTTAGATTTAGAAAGGATATAGGAAAGTATTGGTTTGGAAATAGGGTAGTTGATGAGTGGAACAGTCTGCCTAGTAGGGTTATTGAAGCTAGGACCTTGGGTAGTTTCAAATTTAGGAAGAAGGGTGGGAACCCTGTCATATGTGGTATTTTGCCAAGGAGAGGAGTTGGAAATGAATGGCTGTCCAGGGCAATTGGTGTCAATTGCTGGCTGGACAAATACTGTAAGGAAAATTCAGTAACATTCATTGACAACTGGGACCTCTTCTATGGCAGAAATGACATGTATGCCAGGGATGGGGTTCACTTATCCAGGTCTGGGGTGGGGCACTGGCAACTGCAGTGGAGGGAGCTGTTAGGGCTTTAAACTAGAAATAGTTAGTGGTATGGGTTTTGGGGGGAAAACAGAGAAGTCCCAGTGTAGTAATATTATAAGTTGTAGGAGAACTAGTAATAGGCAGAATAAGGTGGATAGTGGAAAGCTAGTGACACTAGATGACAAGGACAGTAATAGGTATAGTGGAAAACAGAGATGAGCAGGAAGGGTAAAGAGAAAGGAGGGTCTCTAAATATATATTACACCAATAGTCGTAGTGCTAGGAATAAGATGGACGAGTTGAGATTAGTTGCAAGTACGGGTAATATTGATGTTTTTGCAATAACTGAGACATGGTTTAATATGAAAATCGGGACTTGCCTGCCGAATGTCACATTCAGGGTTTTAAATTGTTCCAAGTAGACAGAAGTATCGGGAAAGGGGTGGGGTGGCACTCTATGTCCGTGATCATTTAAATTGTTGCATAAAAACGGGTATAAAGTCTGAATAACACATACAGAGTCTGTCTGGATAGAATTTTCAGAGGGGTGTGAAAAATTGATTTTAGGCGTGATTTACCGACCTCCAAACTTAGATAGGGAACAAGGAGACTACTTTGGGAGGAAATTGTTAAGGCCACAAGACACGATAACGTAGTAATTCTAGGGGACTTTAACTTTAGTCAGATTGATTGGAATTTCATGACAGGGAATTTAGAATCTAACGACTTTTTAGAAGTAGTTCATGATTGCTTTTGAAGCAGTTTGTAACAGAACCTACAAGGGAAATAACCTACTTGACTTGGTTCTGGCAAGCAAGGAAACCCTTGTTAATAATTTAGAAATTACAGAGGAACTCGGCTCAAGCGACCACAAGTCAATTACCTTTAGCATTGAATGGATGTATGATAGTAGGGATAATTCAGTAATGGTCCCAGATTTTCGCTTAGCAGATTATAATGGACTTAGAGAACACTTATCAACTGTGGACTGGGGTGAAGAAGAGAGTATCAATATGACAGTTTTCTTAACACTATACAGGCTGCCCAAAGAACATTTATCCCGTATAAAGAAATTAGATCAAGTAGAAATGACCCAAAATGGATGAATAATAGGCTCAAATATCTTTTAGGGCAGAAGAAAGGAATTTATAGGCGCCTAAAAAGAGGTGAGGGTCATCTTATAAATCAGTATACTGACATTAAGAGGACGTTAAAAGGAATAAGAAAGCTAAACGGGACTATGAAATTAAAGTTGCTAGGGATTCAAAACTAACCCAAAAGTTTTTCCAGGTTTATAGAACAAAAGTTAGGGATAAGATAGGTCCCCTTAAAAATAACTTTGGGCATCTTACTGACAAGGAGAATGATATGTGCTCTATTTTTAATAATTATTTTCTCTCGGTTTTCACACAGGAAGACATTAATAATATCCCAGTAATTAATTTTTACAGAGGCCCAGAAGAAGATAAATTATGTAATATCACAGTCACTAGCGAAATGATTATGAAACAGCTGGACCGACTGAAACAAAATAAATCGCCGGGTCCTGATGAGCTTTTGCAAGGGTTCTTAAGGAATGCAAAATGGAACTCTGTGAACCAATATCTAACATTTTTAATTTATCTCTTCAAACAGGTGTAGTGTCTGATATGTGGAAGATAGCTAATGTAATTCCTATTTTTAAAGCAGGGGACAAGTCACTACCGTCAAACTACCGCCCAATAAGCCTGACCTCAATTGTAGGCAAATTACTAGAGTCAATTATAGCTGATATTATTAGAAGCCATCTAGATAACCATAATTTGATTAATGATACCCAGCATGGATTCACGAGGGCCGTTCCTGCCTATCTAATTTATTAACCTTCTTCAGTAAAGCTTTTGAGGCTGTTGATCACGATAAAGAATTCGATATTGTATATTTAGACTTTAGTAAGGCTTTTGATAGAGTACCGCACCAGAGACTGTTAAAGAAAGTGGCAGCTCATGGCATTGGGGGAAAAGTGCTGTCATGGATCGAGTCATGGCTCACCAATAGGAAGCAGAGAGTGTGCATAAATGGGGTTAAATCCGAATGGGGACTTGTAACAAGTGGTGTTCCACAGGGATCAGTCTTAGGCCCATTGTTATTTATAATATATATCAATGACCTTGATGAGGGAATTACTAGTGATATGAGCAAATTCGCCGACGACACGAAGATAGGTAGGATAATTGATTCAAACATAGATGTCATAGAACTTCAGGAAGATTTAGACAAACTTAATTCGTGGTCAGAAAAGTGGCAGATGCAGTTCAATGTAGATAAATGCAAGGTTCTGAAGCTCGGGAGTGTCCATAACCCAAGCACTTATAAGTTAAATAACGTAGAACTTAGCCATACAGATTGCGAGAAGGACTTGGGGGTGATGGTAAGCAGCAACCTTAAACCAAGACAACAATGCCTAAGCGTACGTAATAAGGCAAATAGATTACTGGGATTTATATCAAGAAGTGTTAGCAACAGAAGTCCAGAGGTTATATTACAGCTTTATACATCATTAGTAAGGCCTCACCTAGATTACGCAGCTCAGTTCTGGTCTCCATATTACAGAATGGACATAAATTCGTTAGAAAACATTCAGCGTAGAATGACTAAATTAATACATAGCATTAGAAATCTTCCTTACGAAGAAAGATTGAAGACCCTAAATTAGTAGATAAATATGAGTGGGTAGAATTGTCAAAGCTTATTTCTTTATTATCTTATGAGTGGGTAGAATTGTCAAAGCTTATTTCTTGGGTAGCATTGAAAATTGGGTTGAGCAAATATTCTGTTAGTGGGACGGATTGTGAAGGACTTGCCTAGTATGGGCCAACAGGCCTGCTGCAGTGTTCCTCCTTTCTTATGTTTCTTATGTTCTTATGTTCTTATGTAGTTTCAAATTTAGGTTGGATAAATTCATGAGTGAGAGGATTGGATTTGAGTGGGACTCGCGCATGAGTGGGTAGAATTGTCAAAGCTTATTTCTTGGGTAGCATTGAAAATTGGGTTGAGCAAATATTCTGTTAGTGGGACGGATTGTGAAGGACCTGCCTAGTATGGGCCAACAGGCCTGCTGCAGTGTTCCTCCTTTCTTATGTTCTTATGTTCTAAAATTACATTCACTTGTAAGACGTAGAATGAGGGGAGACATGATCGAGGTATACAAGTGGAAAATGGGTATAAGAACATAAGAACATAAGAAAGGAGGAACACTGCAGCAGGCTTGTTGGCCCATACTAGGCAGGTCCTTCACAATCCGTCCCACTAACAGAACACTTCCTCAATCTAATTTTCAATGCTACCCAAGAAATAAGCTTTGATAATTCTATTTACTCATGTGCGAGTCCCACTCAAATCCAACCCCTCTCACTCATGAATTTATCCAACCTAAATTTGAAACTACCCAAGGTCCTAGCTTCAATAACCCTACTAGGCAGACTGTTCCACTCATCAACTACCCTATTTCCAAACCAATACTTTCCTATATCCTTTCTAAATCTAAACTTATCTAACTTGAATCCATTATTGCGGGTTCTCTCTTGGAGAGATATCCTCAAGACCTTATTTATATCCCCTTTGTTAATACCCATTTTCCACTTGTATACATAAGAACATAAGAACACAAGAAAGGAGGAACACTGCAGCAGGCCTGTTGGCCCATACTAGGCAGGTCCTTCACAATCCATCCCACTAACAGAATAATTGTTCAACCTAATTTTCGGGGCATTGGCTTAAGCCGGTGGGAGACTTGGACCTGCCTCGCATGGGCCAGTAGGCCCGCTGCAGTGCTCCCTCCTTCCTATGTTCTTATGTTCTTAAGATTCTATTAACTCAAGTGCGAGTCCCACTCAAATCCAACCCCTCTCACTCATGAATTTATCCAACCTAAATTTGAAACTACCCAAGGTCATAGCTTCAATGACCCTACTAGGCAGACTGTTCCACTCATCAACTACCCTATTTCCAAACCAATATTTTCCTATATCCTTTCTAAATCTAAACTTATCCAATTTGAATCCATTATTGCGGGTTCTCTCTTGGAGAGATATCCTCAAGACCTTATTTATATCCCCCTTATTAATACCCATCTTCCACTTATATACCTCGATCATGTCTCCCCTCATTCTTCGTCTTACAAGTGAATGTAATTTAAGGGTCTTCAATCTTTCTTCATACGGAAGATTTCTAATGCTATGAATTAACTTTGTCATTCGTCGCTGAATGTTTTCTAACGAATTTATATCCATTCTGTAAAATGGAGACCAGAACTGAGCTGCATAATCTAGGTGAGGCCTTACTAATGATGTATAAAGCTGTAATATAACCGCTGGACTTCTGTTGCTTACACTTCTTGATATAAATCCCAGTAATCTATTTGCTTTATTTCTTACGCTTAGGCATTGCTGACTTGGTTTGAGGTTGCTGCTTACCATAACCCCAGATCCTTTTCGCATTCTGTACGGCTGAGTTCAACATTATTAAGCTGGTAGATGCTAGGGTTATGAACATTCCCGAGCTTTAGAACTTTGCATTTATCTACATTGAACTGCATCTGCCATTTTTCTGACCAGGAATTGAGTTTGTCTAAATCCTCCTGAAGTTCCGTGACATCTACGTCTGAATCGATTATCCTACCTATCTTCGTGTCATCAGCGAATTTGCTCATATCACTAGTAATTCCCTCGTCAAGGTCATTTTATATATATATTATAAACAACAACGGGCCTAAAACCGATCCCTGTGGAACGCCACTTGTTACAGATCCCCACTCAGATTTAACCCCATTAATGCACACCCTCTGCTTCCTATTGGTGAGCCATGACTCGATCCATGAAAACACTTTTCCTCCAATGCCGTGAGCAGCCACTTTCTTTAACAGTCTCTGATGTGGTACTCTATCAAAAGCCTTACTAAAATCCAAATAAACAATATCGAATTCTTTATCATGATCAACTGCCTCAAAAGCCTTACTGAAAAAGTTAATAAATTAGTTAGGCAGGAACGGCCCCTGGTGAATCCATGTTGAGTATCATTAATCAAATTATGCCTATCGAGATGGCTTCTTATGTTATCAGCTATAATCGACTCTAATAATTTGCCTACAATTGAAGTTAGACTTATTGGGCGGTAATTTGATGGTAACGACTTGTCCCCTGCTTTAAAAATAGGAATTACATTACCCATCTTCCACGTATCAGACACTACACCTGTTTGAAGAGATAGGTTAAAAATGTTAGTTAAGGGTTCACAGAGTTCAATTTTGCATTCCTTAAGAACCCTTGAAAAAGCTCATCAGGGCCTGGCGATTTATTTTGCTTCAAACGGTCTATCTGTTTGATAACCATTTCGCTAGTGACTGTGATACTACATAATTTATCTTCTTCAGGCCCACTAAAATACCTAATTCTTGGGATATTATTAGTGTCTTCCTGAGTGAAAACCGAGAGAAAATAAATATTAAAAATAGAGCACATTTCATTCTCTTTGTCAGTAAGATACCCATAATTATTTTTAAGGGGACCTATCTTATCTCTAACTTTTGTTCTATACACCTGGAAAAAACTTTTGGGTTAGTTTTCGAATCCCTAGCAACTTTAATTTCGTAGTCCCGCTTAGCTTTTCTTATCCCCTTTTAACGTCCCTCTTAATGTCAATATACTGATTCGTAAGATGACCCTCACCTCTTTTGATACGCCTATAAATTCCTTTCTTCTGCCCTAAAAGATATTTGAGCCTATTATTCATCCATTTTGGGTCATTTCTATTCGATCTAATTTCTTTATATGGGATAAATGTTCTTTGGGCAGCATGTATAGTGTTCAGAAAACTGTCATATTGATAGCTCTCTTCATTACCCCAGTCCACAGATGATAAGTGTTCTCTAAGTCCATTGTAATCTGCTAAGCGAAAATCTGGGACCGTTACTGAGTTATTCCTACTATGAAACTTCCATTCAATGCCAAAGGTAATTGATTTGTGGTCGCTTGCGCCGAGTTCCTCTGTAATTTCTAAATTATTAACAAGGGTTTCCTTGTTTGCCAGAACTAAGTCAAGCAGATTATTTCCCTTGTAGGTTCTGTCACAAACTGCTTCAAAAACAATCTTGAACTACTTCTAAGAAATCGTTAGATTCAAAATTCCCAGTCAAAAATTCCAATCAATTTGACTAAAGTTGAAGTCACCCAGAATAACTACGTTATCGTGCATTGTGGCCTTAACAATTTCCTCCCATAGTAGTCTCCCTTGGTCCCTATCTAAGTTTGGGGGACGGTATATCACACCTAAAATCAATTTTTCATGCCCCTCTGAAAATTCTATCCAGACAGACTCTGTATGTGTTAATTCAGACTTTATACCCATTTTTATACAACAATTTAAATGATCACGGACATAGAGTGCCACCCCACCCCCCTTCCCGATACTTCTGTCTACTTGGAACAATTTAAAACCCTGAATGTGACATTCGGCAGGCAAGTCCCGATTTTTCATATTAAACCATGTTTCAGTTATTGCAAAAACATCAATATTACCTGTACTTGCAACTACTCTCAACTCGTCCATCTTATTCCTAGCACTACGACTATTGGTGAAATATACACTTAAAGACCCTCCTTTCTCTTTACCCTTCCTGCTCATTTCTGTTTTTCCCTTATACCTATTACTGTCCTTGTCACCTAGTGCCACTGGCTTTCCAATATCCACCTTATTCTGCCTATTACTAGTTCCCCTAGAATTTATAACATTACTACACTGGGACTTCACTGTTTTCCCCCCAAAGGGGATATAAATAAGGTCTTGAGGATATCTCTCCAAGAGAGAACCCGCAATAATGGATTCAAGTTAGATAAGTTTAGATTTAGAAAGGATATAGGAAAGTATTGGTTTGGAAATAGGGTAGTTGATGAGTGGAACAGTCTGCCTAGTAGGGTTATTGAAGCTAGGACCTTGGGTAGTTTCAAATTTAGGTTGGATAAATTCATGAGTGAGAGGGTTGGATTTGAGGGGATTCGCGCATGAGTGGGTAGAATTGTCAAAGCTTATTTCTTGGGTAGCATTGAAAATTGGGTTGAGCAAATATTCTGTTAGTGGGACGGATTGTGAAGGACTTGCCTAGTATGGGCCAACAGGCCTGCTGCAGTGTTCCTCCTTTCTTATGTTCTTATGTTCTTATATTATTAATGTCTTCCTGTGTGAAAACCGAGAGAAAATAATTATTAAAAATAGAGCACATATCATTCTCCTTGTCAGTAAGATGCCCAGAGTTATTTTTAAGGGACCTATCTTATCCCTAACTTTTGTTCTATAAACCTGGAAAAACTTTTTGGGTTAGTTTTGAATCCCTAGCAACTTTAATTTCATAGTCCTGTTTAGCTTTTCTTATTCCCTTTTAACGTCCCTCTTAATGTCAGTGTACTGATTTATAAGATGACCCTCACCTCTTTTTATGCGCCTATAAATTCCTTTCTTCTGCCCTAAAAGATACTTAAGCCTATTATTCATCCATTTTGGGGCATTTCTACTAGATCTAATTTCTTTATACGGGATAAATGTTCTTTGGGCAGCCTGTATAGTGTTAAGAAAACTGTCATATTGATACCTCTCTTCGTCACCCCAGTCCACAGTTGATAAGTGTTCTCTAAGTCCATTATAATCTGCTAAGCGAAAATCTGGGACCGTTACTGAATTATCCCTACTATCATACATCCATTCAATGCTAAAGGTAATTGACTTGTGGTCGCTTGAGCCGAGTTCCTCTGTAATTTCTAAATTATTAACAAGGGTTTCCTTGCTTGCCAGAACCAAGTCAAGTAGGTTATTTCCCTTGTAGGTTCTGTTACAAACTGCTTCAAAAAACAATCCTGAACTACTTCTAAAAAGTCGTTAGATTCTAAATTCCCTGTCAAGAAATTTCAATCAATCTGACTAAAGTTAGTCCCCTAGAATTACTACGTTATCGTGCCTTGTGGCCTTAACAATTTCCTCCCAAAGTAGTCTTCCTTGTTCCCTATCCAAGTTTGGAGGACGGTAAATCACGCCTAAAATCAATTTTTCACACCCCTCTGAAAATTCTATCCAGACAGACTCTGTATGTGTTAATTCAGACTTTATACCCGTTTTTATACAACAATTTAAATGATCACGGACATAGAGTGCCACCCCACCCCCCTTCCCGATACTTCTGTCTACTTGGAACAATTTAAAACCCTGAATGTGACATTCGGCAGGCAAGTCCCGATTTTTCATATTAAACCATGTCTCAGTTATTGCAAAAACATCAATATTACCCGTACTTGCAACTAATCTCAACTCGTCCATCTTATTCCTAGCACTACGACTATTGGTGTAATAAATATTTAAAGACCCTCCTTTCTCTTTACCCTTCCTGCTCATTTCTGTTTTTCCACTATACCTATTACTGTCCTTGTCATCTAGTGTCACTAGCTTTCCACTGTCCACCTTTTTCTGCCTATTACTAGTTATCCTAGTACTTTTAATATTACAAACTGCTTCAAAAAACAATCCTGAACTACATCTAAAAAGTCGTTAGATTCTAAATTCCCTGTCAAGAAATTTCAATCAATCTGACTTCACTGTTTTCCCCCCAAAACCCATACCACTAACTATTTCTAGTTTAAAGCCCTAACAGCTCCCTCCACTGCAGTTGCCAGTGCCCCCACCCCAGACCTGGATAAGTGAACCCCATCCCTGGCATACATGTCATTTCTGCCGTAGAAGAGGTCCCAGTTGTCAATGAATGTTACTGAATTTTCCTTACAGTATTTGTCCAGCCAGCAATTGACACCAATTGCCCTGGACAGCCATTCATTTCCAACTCCTCTCCTTGGCAAAATACCACATATGACAGGGTTCCCACCCTTCTTCCTAATTATGTCTATTGCTGACCTAAACCTGCTAGTCAGGTCCTCACTCCTACGTCTGCCAACATCGTTGCCTCCAGCACTGAGACAGATAATAGGATTGCTCCCATTACCTCGCATGATGTCGTCCAGACGGCTAACAATATCCTCCATCCCAGCCCCAGGAAAGCAAACCCTCTGTCTCCTACTCCTATCATTCAAACAGAAAGCCCTATCCATGTATCTAACCTGGCTGTCCCTAACAATAACAATGTTTTTACCTTCCTTTGTGACGTTCGTCGTGACGTTCCCAGTAGTCGACTCACATTCATCGGGTAGCACGGAGAAGGCATTCGATGTTTCCACAGCAGTCTCTTTCTTCTTCATCGTTTCTAACTCTCCATTCGTTTTCTTGATCTTCAACTTCGTTCCTTGAAGTCCGGCCACTGCCCAGGTTCCCTTCTTGACCTGTGGACTCACAACAGGAGGACTACTACGAATCCTCTTGTTTTCCTCCGTCAATCGCCGTATCTCAAGCTTCGCTACCCTCAATTCCTCCTTAAGCTGCTGGTAAAGTTGCTCAATGGACGGCATCTTGGTTCATTTCACAGAGCAAAAGTGGTTCAGTCCACAGAGAACCCTAGACACGTCCTCTCTGAGCTAAGAACAGATCACCTCTGTCTGCCAACATCTTTGCCTCCAGCACTGAGACAGATAATAGGATTGTTCCCATTACCTCTCATGATATCGTCCAGACGGCTAACAATATCCTCCATCCCAGCACCAGGAAAGAAAACCCTCTGTCTCCTACTTCTATCTTTCAAGCAGAAGGCTCTCGATGTACCTAATCTGACTGTCCCCAACAAGAACAATGTTCTTACCTTTCTTGGTGCCGTTCATGGTGTTGTTCCCAGTAGTCAACTCACATTCATCGGGTAACACGGAGAATCGGTTAAATGTTTCCACAATAGTTTCCTGGATCTTCGTTGATTCTACCTCTCCATCCGTCCTCTTGAACCTTAACTTTGTCCCATGCGTTCCAGCCACTGTCCAGGTTCCTTTCTTAACTTGAGGATTCACAACAGGATTACTACGAATCCTCTTGTTTTCCTCAGTCAGTCGCTGTATCTCAAGCTTAGCCACCCTAAGTTCTTCCTTTAGCTGTTGGTAGAGTAGCTCAAGAGAGGACATCTTCAGATTCACAGAGAGCACACAAGACAGGTCACCACTGAGTTAAGTACAGGTCACCACTGAGTTAAGTGCAGGTCACCACTGTTAAATCCGAGTGGGGATCTGTAACAAGTGGCGTTCCACAGGGATCAGTCTTAGGCCCGTTGTTGTTTATAATATATATCAATGACCTTAATGAGGGAATTACTAGTGATATGATCAAATTCCCCGATGACACGAAGCTAGGTAGAATAATTGATTCAAACGTAGATGTCAGGGAACTTCAGGAGGATTTAGACACTCAATTCCTGGTCATAAAAGTGGCAGATGCAATTCAATGTAGATAAATGCAAGGTTCTGAAGCTCGGGAGTGTCCATAAGTTAAATAACGTGGAACTTAGAAATACTGATTGCAAAAAGGACTTGGGGGTTATGGTAAGCAGCAACCTTAAACCAAGACAGCAATGCCTAAGCGTACGTAATAAGGCTTTATATCAAGAAGTGTAAGCATCAGAAGCCCAGAGGTTATATTACAGCTTTATACATCATTATTAAGGCCTCACCTAGATTACGCAGCTCAGTTCTGGTCTCCATATTACAGAATGGATATAAATTCGTTAGAAAACATTCAGAGTAGAATGACTAAATTAATACATAGCATTAAAAATCTTCAGTATGAAGAAAGATTGAAGACCCTTAAATTACATTCACTTGTAAGACGAAGTATGAGGGGAGACATGATCGAGGTATACAAGTGGAAAATGGGTATTAACAAATGGGATATAAATAAGGTCTTGAGGATATCTCTCCAAGAGAGAACCCGCAATAATGGATTGAAGTTAGATAAGTTTAGATTTAGAAAGGATATAGGAAAGTATTGGTTTAGAAATTGGGTAATAGGGTAGTTGATGAGTGGAACAGTCTGCCTAGTAGGGTTATTGAAGCAAGGACCTTGGGTAGTTTGAAATTTAGGTTGGATAAATTCATGAGTGAGAGGGGTTGGATTTGAGTGGGACTTGCACATGAGTTAATTAATATAATTATCAAAGCTTATTTCTTGGGTAGCATTGAAAATTGGGTTGATCAAATATTCTGTTAGTTGGATGAATTGTGAAGGACCTGCCTAGTATGGGCCAACAGGCCCATACTAGGAGGAGAAGAGGTTAAAGGAAATTAACCTGATGACACTGGAGGACAGGAGAGATAGGGATGATATGATAACGATATATAAAATAAGAACATAAGAACATAAGAAAGGAGGAACACTGCAGCAGGCCTGTTGGCCCATACTAGGCAGGTCCTGCACAATCCGTCCCACTAACAGAATATTTGCTC
>WNWK01010553.1:42500-69578 GCA_009830355.1 Cherax destructor | reverse complement strand
ATTTTTGATTTTCTAAAAAAGTTTTTAATTTACCAAATTTAAAAAAATTTTCCTTTTTTTCTTTTTTTTTTTTTTTTTCTCTCTCTCTCTCTCTCTCTCACTCCCACACACACACACACACACACACACACACACACACACACACACATAAAAAGGGGCCAAAAAAACGGGGGGGCTAAGATGTTGGGGGTACTAAAATCATGTCCCAAACAGGGGACCCCACCTGAGAGGGGAAAATGAACCAGAAAGACTGGCCCTAGTATTCACCTTGAGTAGCGCAGATATTGGAGGACATCACTTTGACAGCCCCAAAAAGGGCAGTGATCTTTGGTTCTAAGTTTCCCCGAATACATAGTGGAGAGGGGGGCGGGGAAGGGCCGGACGAACGAACCCAAAGGGGAAAGGGGACTTTTGGCCCTTGGTTTCCTGGAAAATCATCAGTGGAATATATAAAAACAACATGCAAGGGAAGCTGAGGAGGGTTTGAAACCAAAGGGAACAGGAAAAAAAAAAAACCCAAAGGATGAGCCCAGGGTTCCCCCAAAAAGGTGCGGGGAACCCAAAACCAATTTGGTGGGGAATGGAAGTAAAAAAGGCAAAGGCCCCAGGAGAATAAAGAGAGCAGTCAAAAACCAGAAATGAATATGCACGGGTGAAAGGAAACCCCCAAGTTACGAGAATGAAAACATAAAAAGCCAAATCTGAAAACCCACATGGGGGGAAAAAAAAAAAAAGGCCCAGGTGACCCCAAGGCTGAGGAAGGAACTGTTGACCCTACGGGTGGAAAATTTATACCTTTTTCAGGGACTTTCAAAGGAAATCTCTATTTTTCAGATTGAGCCAGGTCCCCAAGCAATAATATCTATGTTTCCTGCACTTGAAAATTTAAACTTAACTCATCTATCTTATTTCCCTTCCCCCTGCTATTAGTATAGTAAACCAAATTTTTTTCCCCTTTTTTCCCCCTAATGTCTCCCCCTTTTTTTGCTGACCTTTTATCCAATGTCTTTTTGTAACTTTTTGATGAATTTCTTTTTTTCATTTACTGTTTTTTAACCCAGTGTTGCCCAAAATGACTGTTTCCACATAAACCCCTACCTTATCCCCTATCAGTTTAAAATTCCAGGCATTAAACAAAGGCCCCCCTCAACAGTTAAATTGGGCCCCCCCCTTCCAGAGAGATGTACCCCATCCCCCTTTGGATACTCTTTTGGTTAAAAAATTTCCCAGTTGTCAATGAATGGGACTGCAAGTTCCTTCCCCGTATCTGTCCCAGCCAGCAAATTTCACCTTTCCCCAGACAACCCCTTCATTTCCCCCTCCCCCTAGGCAAGATGCCATATAAATTGGGGGTCCCTCCCTTTGACTTGAAATTTGATCTAGGGCCTGCTTATCCAGCAGCTCTTCTCTCCTACCCTTCCAAATATCATTTCCACTCAGCACTGAGACAGATAATGGGCTTGTTCCCATTACCTGTCATGATATTATCCAACCTGTTGACTATGTCACCAACACCAGCTCCAGGAAGCACACCCTCTCCCTCACCTCCCTATTCCTATTACAGAAAGCTGGTCCATATATCTTACCTGTGAGTCACCTACCACAAGAATTCTCTTACCTCTATTAGCAGGGAAGTAGTACCTTTACCTTCACTGGCCACTGGAGTACACTCATCCTGAAGAACAGAGAAGCGATTTCCTACCTTCAAATCTTCTCTCTTAACTTTCCTTATTTTGATGTTCCTGCCATTACTGGGTACCACTCGCCACTCGCTAACCACTGAAGTACACTCGTCCTGGAGAACAGAGAATCGATTTCCTACCTTCACATCTTCTCTGTTAACCTTCTTTATCTTCCTTCTTCCTGAATTGTGAACCACTTGCCACTTAAAGTGGCTGCCACTTTTACTGTTGGTAACCATTTCCTCCTCACCAGCACCAACCATCTCACACTCACTCACAGACCCATCTAGGCGAAGCTTCAGCCTCCTATTTTCCTCCTGAAGAAGTAGAACCTCCTTCTTCAACACTTCAACCTGAGATTCTAAACCACTGCAGTGAGCCATGTGCTCGGTATCACCCCACGCTAATTCCCAGACAGCTTAGGACAGGTATGACCACACGTGACCACTGACCTCAGCCTGATGATTCCCGCTGGTAGCAGGTTGATGATTCCTGCTGGTAGCAGGTTGATGATTCCTGCTGGTAACAGGTTGATGATTCCTGCTGGTAACAGGTTGATGATTCCTGCTGGTAGCAGGTTGATGATTCCTGCTGGTAGCAGGTTGATGATTCCTGCTGGTAGCAGGTTGATGATTCCTGCTGGTAGCAGGTTGATGATTCCTGCTGGTAGCAGGTTGATGATTCCTGCTGGTAGCAGGTTGAAGGTTCCTGTCTTGTAAATACTATATTTTCTCTAACTCTGCTGTCTCTGCTTTCAATGGCGCCTCGACACTGAGCAGCACTTTGAGAGAGAACAAGAGATGTGAATAGTGTCACCACTGGGAAAGACGAATGGAAGGAAGGAGTTCAGAGGGAAAAGGAATGATAGGGAAAGACTGAGGAACGAAAGGGAGGGGCGTAGGAGAGAGAGAGAGAGAGAGAGAGAGAGAGAGAGAGAGAGAGAGAGGAGGGGAGCACTTCAGTAATTTTCACGCCATCTAACCCTGTTAATGACCCATACAGCCTGTAATTGCCTGGTTCTTAATTACAACATTCAACGTGACTCTCTATACCTCTCAGTGACAACCACAAATACTCTGCCTCCTTTCTTATAATTTCGTTATTTAAATTAACCCAAAATTTGGCAAAAGAAGTAGTAGTAGTAGTAGTATTCATAATAGTAATAATAATAATAATAATAATAATAATAATAATAATAATAATAATAATAATAATAATAATAGTAATGATAATAATCTGTTGTATTAATTATTTATCTTGCGTTATTGTGTATTATCTTTTGTAACATAGCTAATAAAATTATAATGAAATTAATTACGAATTGTAGTCCACCATGGTAGCTCATCATGGTAGTTCATCATGGGAGCTCATCATGGTAGTTCACCAAGGTAGTTCATCGTGGTAGTTCACCATTGTAATTCATCATGGTAGTTCATTTTTTAAATTCATCATGGTATTTCACCTTTTTAGTTCACCGTGGTAGTTCACTATGGTAGTTCACCATGATAGTTTATCATGGTAGTTTACCATGACAGTTCATCATGGTAGTTAACCGTGGTACTTCATGGTAGTTCATCATGGTAGTTCATGGTAATTAATCATGGAAGTTCACAATGGTATTTCACCTTGGTAGTTCACTATGGTAGTTCACCATGGTAGTTCATCATGGTAGTTCACCATGATAGTTCACTATGGTAGTTCATGGTAGTTCAGTATGGTAGTTCATCATGGTAGTTCAGCTGTGCTAGGAAAGGCAGCGTCAAGCGTGTGGAGAGATACACTCTAGAGTTCTAGGTCTTAGAGTATAACAAATTACAAGACAATACCACTAACACCACTAATACCACTAACACCACTAATACCACTAACACCACTAATACCACTAACACCACTAATACCACTAACACCACAAATACAACTAACACCACAAAAACCACTAACACCACAAATACCACTAACACCACAAATACCACTAACACCACAAATACCACTAACACCACAAATACCACTAACACCACATATACCACTAACACCACAAATACCACTAACACCACTAACACCACTAATACCACTAACAACATCAAGTAATGAGGTTATTAGCATTTTTTACAAAATTATCCAGGATTTCCTGCAAGTGTATTAGGATAATTATAGTAACAGTTGTATAATGGAAGTCAGGGGAGGGGGAGTTGACAGTGTTAGCAGTGGTCAAGTATGTGGCATAGTGTTCACTGTCATGGTGATTGTTCACTGTCATGTTGGTTATGTTCACTGTAATGATGATGTTCACTGTCATGATGATGTTCACTGTCATGTTGGTTATGTTCACTGTAATGATGATGTTCACTGTCATGATGATGTTCACTGTCATGTTGGTTATGTTCACTGTAATGATGGTAATGTTCATAGTCATGATGGTAATGTTCACAGTAATGATGATGTTCACTGTCATGAAGGTAATGTTCACTGTCATGATGGTAATATTCACTGTCATGATGGTAATGTTCACTGTCATGATGGTAATGTTCACAGTCATGATAGTAATGTTCACTGTCATGATGGTAATGTTCACTGTCATGATGGTAATGTTCACTGTCATGATGGTAATGTTCACAGTCATGATGGTAATGTTCACTGTCATGATGGTAATGTTCACTGTCATGATGGTAATGTTCACTGTCATGATTGTAATGTTCACTGTCATGATGGTAATGTTCACTGTCATGATGGTAATGTTCACTGTCATGATGGTAATGTTCACTGTCAGGATGGTAATGTTCACTGTCATGATGGTAATGTTCACTGTCATGATGGTAATGTTCACTGTCATGATGGTAATGTTCACTGTCATGATGGTAATGTTCACAGTCATGATGGTAATGTTCACAGTCATGATGGTAATGTTCACAGTCATGTTAATGTTCACAGTCATGATGGTAATGTTCACAGTCATGACGGTAATGTTCACAGTCATGATGGTAATGTTCACAGTCATGGTAATGTTCACAGTCATGGTAATGTTCACAGTCATGATGGTAATGTTCACAGTCATGATGGTAATGTTCACAGTCATGGTAATGTTCACAGTCATGGTAATGTTCACAGTCATGGTAATGTTCACAGTCATGGTAATGTTCACAGTCATGGTAATGTTCACAGTCATGGTAATGTTCACAGCCATAATAATGTTCACAGTCATTGTAATGTTCACAGTCATGGTAATGTTCACAGTCATGATGGTGTTCACTCACGGGGTCAGCTACACTGATACACCAGATATTAAATGGTTATAATAACCATAATTTTTAAAGGGTTGACGGGTAAACCAGCGGAAGGTCTCGGACAGGTAACCAAAAGTTCCAGCTGTGGGTCATCATGTGACTAAGATCCGCTTCAGGAAACGCTTGTCTTGTTTCCTGACAAACCTTACCTAACTAATACACTCGCCCCTGGAGCGAGTGTACCTGTGTACTCGTCCCTGGAGCGAGTGTACCTGTGTACTCGTCCCTGGAGCAAGTGAACGAGTGTACTCGCCCCTGGAGCGAGTGTACCTGTGTACTCGTCCCTGGAGCGAGTGTACCTGTGTACTCGTCCCTGGAGCAAGTGTACCTGTGTACTCGTCCCTGGAGCGAGTGTACCTGTGTACTCGTCCCTGGAGCGAGTGTACCTGTGTACTCGTCCCTGGAGCAAGTGTACCTGTGTAATCGTCCCTGGAGCGAGTGTACCTGTGTACTCGTCCCTGGAGCGAGTGTACCTGTGTACTCGTCCCTGGAGCGAGTGTACCTGTGTACTCGTTCCTGGAGCGAGTGTACCTGTGTACTCGTCCCTGGAGCGAGTGTACCTGTGTACTCGTCCCTGGAGAGAGTGTACCTGTGTACTCGTCCCTGGAGCAAGTGTACCTGTGTAATCGTACTTGGAGCGAGTGTACCTGTGTACTCGTCCCTGGAGCGAGTGTACCTGTGTACTCGTCCCTGAAGCAAGTGTACCTGTGTACTCGACCCTGGAGCGAGTGTACCTGTGTACTCGTCCCTGGAGCGAGTGTACCTGTGTACTCGTCCCTGGAGCGAGTGTACCTGTGTACTCGTCCCTGGAGCAAGTGTACCTGTGTAATCGTACCTGGAGCGAGTGTACCTGTGTACTCGTCCCTGGAGCGAGTGTACCTGTGTACTCGTCCCTTGAGCGAAAGTACCTGTGTACTCGTCCCTGGAGCAAGTGTACCTGTGTACTCGTCCCTGGAACGAGTGTACCTGTGTAATCGTCCCTGGAGCAAGTGTACCTGTGGACTCGTCCCTGGAACGAGTGTACCTGTGTAATCGTCCCTGGAGCGAGTGTACCTGTGTACTCGTCCCTGGAACGTGTGTATCTGTGTACTCGTCCCTGGAGCGAGTGTACCTGTGTAATCGTCCCTGGAGCAAGTGTACCTGTGTACTCGTCACTGGAACGAGTGTACCTGTGTAATCGTCCCTGGAGCAAGTGTACCTGTGTACTCACCCCAGGAGCGTGTGTACCTGTGTAATCGTCCCTGGAGCGATTGTACCTGTGTACTCGTCCCAGGAGCGAGTGTACCTGTGTAATCGTCCCTGGAGCGAGTGTACCTGTGTACTCACCCCAGGAGCGAGTGTACCTGTGTACTCACCCCAGGAGCGAGTGTACCTGTGTAATCGTCCCTGGAGCGAGTGTACCTGTGTACTCGTCCCTGGAACGAGTGTACCTGTGTAATCGTCCCTGGAGCGAGTGTACCTGTGTACTCACCCCAGGAGCGAGTGTACCTGTGTACTCACCCCAGGAGCGAGTGTACCTGTGTACTCACCCCATGAGCGAGTGTACCTGTGTACTCGCCCTTGGAGCGAGTGTACCTGTGTACTCTTGTCCAACATTTGGCAGTCAGTGACTTCATCAGTCCAATACAAAGAAGAACAGTAGAAGAAGAGGAGATGTTTGAGGTAACCAGGGACTGATTACCTCAAACTCCTCCTCTTTTTCCATCGTTCTTCTCTGTATTGGACTGAAGAAGTCACTGACGGGCGAAACGTTTCCTCAACTAAGATTCCCAGATGTTACACAAGTATCTAAACTATTTATCACACCTGTGTACTGGCCTGTGGTGCTGGGAAGGGTCGAGTCACGTCTCCTGGACCAGAACTTTAACTTTATTAACCGGCTGTATTGATTCCTGGCCTCCAGGACTAGATCATTCCTATTCTCGAAACTGTGCATGGTGTTTGTCTCTTCCAGGACCTAGACTGCGCCATCTAGCAGCCTCAGGCGGAAACTACTTGATACTATTTTAATTATGTGTGTTCTTACCTATTTGTGGTTGTAGGGGTCGAGTCATAGCTCCTGGCCCCGCCTCTTCGTTGATGTGTGTGTGTGGAAACACAATGTGATTGACACTAACACATAGCTGTTGTTATGCCCACAGTTCCACCTACACGCCCACCTTACCATGACTGCACGCCTACACGCCTACTTGATACTAGTTCCACGCCCACACATCTACACAACAATGGTTCCACGCCCACACGTCTACACAACAATGGTTCCACGCCCACACATCTACACAACAATGGTTCCACGCCCACACGTCTACACAACAATGGTTCCACGCCCACACGTCTACACAACAATGGTTCCACGCCCACACGTCTACACAACAATGGGTCCACGCCCACACATCTACATAGTACTGCTTCCACGCCCACACACTCGCACGACCTCACACCTGCACGCATACACGACTATACGAGGGGAATTCTTCACGCCCATGCGTTGAGGAGAACACCACGCCCATCTCTAGCGGTGAACACAGCAGCAACACTACGCCCACGCCCACACCTGCTGGATACACTGTGTCACTCAGCCTACACGAGGTCTCTTATACACCCATTTATTCCCTCAGTGGAAGGTTAGCACCCATTTCCACCCACAGTGGGTGGTCCACACCCATTCCCACCCACAATGGGCGGTCCACACCCATTCCCACTCACAGTGGGCAGTTCACACCAATTCCCACCCACAGTAGAGGGTCCATACCCATTTTCACCCACAGTGGGCGGTCCACACGATCTCCCACCCACAGTGGGCGGTCCACACCCAAACGGCCCATAAATGGCCTCTCTCTGCCCAATCAACCATTTTCACAAGCCCTTAGCAGGACATTTTCCAGCGTGGAGTGTGAGCAGGATGGTCCACTGCTCAGGCACCACCCAGTGGCTCCACCCCGTGCGCCCACCACACCCACGCATGTACCCACGCCCAGCCCACGCCTTTACAGTAACTGGGCTCGAATATTCTCTACTCGTCATTCGCGTCAGACTGACACCACGCCCGCACGCCCGCACAAGTATGACCCCAAGCCTTTCCAGCCAAGACACCACTCATTCACGCCCGCACGCCCACACTGTGAGGCGAGCACGTCCAGTCCCAAGCGTCCATTGAAGAGAGTGACAATTTGCACGCCTGGGCGCCCGTACAACGAGGCTTGCGCGCCCGTGTACGCCCCCGTGGTCATGCACACAGCCTCAGCAGTACGCCCATCTGGCACGCCAGCACGTACCAGGAAGCAGCGCACGGCCTCAGCAAGTAGCTTCCCCGCTATTAGTGAAGGCACGGGTGATGCAGGTACGCCCACACCCGTGTACACTCACACGTGCGTACGTGTTGAAGGACAGTCACGATACTGTGACTGGAACATTACACCAAGAACCCGCACATGAGGGTCTGACACTTGAGACGACGTTTCGGTCAGACTTGGAAAATTAAGTAGTCACACAGAAGCACGAAGGGAAGGGTACCAGTATGTATAGGAGAGAGGGGGGGCGGAGCCCCCTCTCTCCTATACTGCTTAATGTTATAAGTCTGACCGAAACGTCGTTATAAGTCCCCCATGTGCGGGTTCTTCGTGTAATGTTTCAGTCACGGTATCGTGACTGTTTATCCTTCAACACGTACACACGTGTATGTTCAACACCCGCACATGTTCACACGTTCACATGTATACACACGCTCAAATGTATACACTCGTTCACATGTATACACACCTCATACATGCCCAATACGCAAACACGTATATTCACACAACCACCAGAGACATGATAACCATGGGAGACATGGTAACAACCATGGGAGACATGGTAACAACCATGGGAGACATGGTAACAACCATGGGAGACATGATAACAACCATGGGAGACATGGTAACTACCATGGGAGACATGATAACAACCATGGTAGACATGGTAACTACCATGGGAGACATGATAACAACCATGGGAGACATGATAACAACCATGGGAGACATGGTAACAACCATGGGAGACATGGTAACAACAATGGGAGACATGACAACAACCATGGGAGACATATTAACAACCATGGGATACATGATAACAACCATGGGAGACATGGTAACAACCATGGGAGACATGGTAACAACCATGGGAGACATGGTAACAACCATGGGAGACATGATAACAACCATGGGAGACATGATAACAACCATGGGAGACATAATAACAACAATGGGAGACATGACAACAACCATGGGAGACATATTAACAACAATAAGATACATGATAACAACCATGGGAGACATGGTAACAACCATGGGAGACATGGTAACAACCATGGGAGACATGGTAACAACAACGGGAGACATGATAACAACCATGGGAGACATGATAACAACCATGGGAGACACGATAACAACCATGGGAAACATGGTAACAACCATGGGAGACATGATAACAACCATTTGAGACATGGTAACAACCATGGGAGACATGGTAACAACCATGGGAGACATGGTAACAACCATGGGAGACATGATAACATCCATGGGAGACATGATAACAACCATGGTAGACATGATACAAATGGGAAACATCCTTAAGAGGTGCTTTTTCAGCCAGAGAGAGAGAGAGAGAGAGAGAGAGAGAGAGAGAGAGAGAGAGAGAGAGAGAGAGAGAGAGAGAGAGAGAGAGAGAGAGAGAGAGAGAAACAAGCATCATAATAAGCGATTCTTGACTTGTTTTTTTAAGTGCCTGTATCCCCTCAGTTGTCTTAAGTTGGCTCGTATCCCCTGTCGAAAAGAATTTAAAACTTTTAATTTCTTTCGGAAAATTTCATTATTTTTAAAGCAAAAAAAAAAAAAACATATAAAAGTGAAGTAGATCAATGACTTACGAATAACACTGATGTTAGTGGTGGTGCAACCTGATGTTAGTGGTGGTGCACCCTGATGTTAGTGGTGGTGCAACCTGATGTTAGTGGTGGTGCACCCTGATGTTAGTGGTGGTGCACCCTGATGCTAGTGGTGGTGCAACCTGATGTTAGTGGTGGTGCACCCTGATGTTAGTGGTGGTGCAACCTGATGTTAGTGGTGGTGCACCCTGATGTTAGTGGTGGTGCAACCTGATGTTAGTGGTGGTGCACCCTGATGTTAGTGGTGGTGCAACCTGATGTTAGTGGTGGTGCACCCTGATGTTAGTGGTGGTGCACCCTGATGTTAGTGGTGGTGCACCCTGATGTTAGTGGTGGTGCACCCTGGAGGGTTCAGTGAGTGGTTGCACCCTGATGTTAGTGGTGGTGCACCCTGATGTTAGTGGTGGTGCACCCTGGATGTCACTAGTGGTGGTGCAACCTGATGTTAGTGGTGGTGCAACCTGATGTTAGTGGTGGTGCACCCTTATGTTAGTGGTGGTGCAACCTGATGTTAGTGGTGGTGCAACCTGATGTTAGTGGTGGTGCACCCTGATGTTAGTGGTGGTGCAACCTGATGTTAGTGGTGGTGCAACCTGATGTTAGTGGTGATGCACCCTGATGTTAGTGGTGGTGCACCCTGATGTTAGTGGTGGTGCAACCTGATGTTAGTGGTGGTGCACCCTGATGTTAGTGGTGGTGCACCCTGATGTTAGTGGTGGTGCAACCTGATGTTAGTGGTGGTGCACCCTGATGTTAGTGGTGGTGCAACCTGATGTTAGTGGTGGTGCAACCTGATGTTAGTGGTGGTGCACCCTGATGTTAGTGGTGGTGCACCCTGATGTTAGTGGTGGTGCAACGTGATGTTAGTGGTGGTGCAACCTGATGTTAGTGGTGGTGCAACCTGATGTTAGTGGTGGTGCACCCTGATGTTAGTGGTGGTGCACCCTGATGTTAGTGGTGGTGCACCCTGATGTTAGCGGTGGTGCAACCTGATGTTAGTGGTGGTGCAACCTGATGTTAGTGGTGGTGCAACCTGATGTTAGTGGTGGTGCACCCTGATGTTAGTGGTGGTGCAACCTGATGTTAGTGGTGGTGCAACCTGATGTTAGTGGTGGTGCACCCTGATGGTTGGTAGCCTTTGTTCTCTTCTGTACGTAGACAAGTGTGGAAAAAGTTGTCTTACACAAATAAGTTGTAGCAAGTGCCACGACAACCTGTGTGTTGTGAACCTTTTGTGCACTCCAGTAGTCTGTTCATGGCACTCCAGAAGACTGTTCATGTCACTCCAGAAGTTGATTCATGGCACTCCAGTAGTCTGTTCATAGCACTCCAGTAGTGTGTTCATGGCACTCCAGAAGTTTGTTCATGGCACTCCAGAAGACTGTTCATGTCACTCCAGAAGTTGATTCATGGCACTCCAGTAGTCTGTTCATGGCACTCCAGTAGTCTGTTCATGGCACTTCAGTAGTCTGTTCATGGCACTCCAGTAGTCTGTTCATGGCACTCCAGAAGTCTGTTCATGGCACTCCAGAAGTCTGTTCATGGCACTCCAGAAGTATGTTTATGGCACTCCAGAAGTTGATTCATGGCACTCCAATAGTGTGTTCATGGCACTCCAGTAGTGTGTTCATGGCACTCCAGAAGTCTGTTCATGGCACTCTAGAAGTCTGTTCATGGCACTCCAGAAGTCTGTTCATGGCACTCCAGAAATCTGTTTATGGCAGTCCAGAAGTCTGTTCATGGCACTCCAGAAGTTGATTCATGGCACTCCAGTAGTGTGTTCATGGCACTCCAGTAGTGTGTTCATGGCACTCCAGAAGTCTGTTCATGGCACTCCAGAAGTCTGTTTATGGCACTCCAGAAGTCTGTTCATGACACTCCAGAAGTCTATTCATGGCACTCCAGAAGTTGATTCATGGCACTTAAGAAGTTGATTCATGGCACTCCAGTAGTCTGTTCATGGCACTCCAGTAGTGTGTTCATGGCACTCCAGAAGTCTGTTCATGGCACTCCAGAAGTCTGTTCATGGCACTCCAGAAATCTGTTCATTGCAGTCCAGAAGTCTGTTCATGGCACTCCAGAAGTTGATTCATGGCACTCCAGTAGTGTGTTCATGGCACTCCAGTAGTGTGTTCATGGCACTCCAGAAGTCTGTTCATGGCACTCCAGAAGTCTGTTTATGGCACTCCAGAAGTCTGTTCATGACACTCCAGAAGTCTATTCATGGCACTCCAGAAGTTGATTCATGGCACTTAAGAAGTTGATTCATGGCACTCCAGAAGTTGATTCATGGCACACCAGAAGTTTATTCATGGTTCACCAGAAATTGATTCATGGCACTCCAAAAGTTGATTCATGGTCCACCAGAAGTTGATTCATGGTCCACCAGAAGTTGATTCATGGTCCACCAGAAGTTGATTCATGGTCCATCAGAAGGTGATACATGGTACACGAAAAGTTGATTCATGGCACACCAGAAGTTGATTCATGGTCCACCAGAAGTTGATTCATGGTCCACCAGAAGTTGATTCATGGTATACCAGAAGTTGATTCATGGTCCACCAGAAGTTGATTCATGGTCCACCAGAAGTTGATTCATGGTCCACCAGAAGTTGATTCATGGTCCACCAGAAGTTGATTCATGGTCCACCAGAAGTTGATTCATGGTCCACCAGAAGTTGATTCGTGACACACCAGAAGTTGATTCATGACACACCAGAAGTTGATTCGTGACACACCAGAAGTTGATTCGTGACACACCAGAAGTTGATTCGTGACACACCAGAAGTTGATTCGTGACACACCAGGAGTTGATTCATGACACACCAGAAGTTGATTCATGACACACCAGAAGTTGATTCGTGACACACCAGAAGTTGATTCGTGACACACCAGGAGTTGATTCGTGACACACCAGAAGTTGATTCATGACACACCAGAAGTTGATTCGTGACACACCAGAAGTTGATTCATGACACACCAGAAGTTGATTCGTGACACACCAGAAGTTGATTCGTGACACACCAGAAGTTGATTCGTGACACACCAGAAGTTGATTCGTGACACACCAGAAGTTGATTCGTGACACACCAGAAGTTGATTCGTGACACACCAGAAGTTGATTCATGACACACCAGAAGTTGATTCGTGACACACCAGAAGTTGATTCATGACACACCAGAAGTTGATTCGTGACACACCAGAAGTTGATTCGTGACACACCAGAAGTTGATTCGTGACACACCAGAAGTTGATTCGTGACACACCAGAAGTTGATTCGTGACACACCAGAAGTTGATTCGTGACACACCAGAAGTTGATTCATGACACACCAGAAGTTGATTCGTGACACACCAGAAGTTGATTCGTGACACACCAGAAGTTGATTCATGACACACCAGAAGTTGATTCGTGACACACCAGGAGTTGATTCGTGACACACCAGGAGTTGATTCAAATTCCATTCGGATTCATTCATTAAGTTGCAGTTCAACTTTCATTATCTGTCTCGTCATCCCTGGCAGTGCCACAGAACCTGTCCCTGGCAGTGCCACAGAATCTGTCCCTGGCAGTGCCACAGAACCTGTCCCTGGCAGTGCCACAGAACCTGTCCCTGGCAGTGCCACAGAATCTGTCCCTGGCAGTGCTACAGAATCTGTCCCTGGCAGTGCCACAGAACCTGTCCCTGGCAGTGCCACAACCTGTCCCTGGCAGTGCCACAACCTGTCCTTGGCAGAGCCACAGAACCTGTCCCTGGTGACACTTCCTACCAATAACGTCTCATTTTAGACACGGTGGACGGTTCTTTCTCTGCACCAGCAACCTCATCCAGTGGAGGAAAATTAAAAAAAGATTCATTTTAAATGCAATTATCCTGATTGTGAATTTTTGGGTGAAAGCTGACAACTTTTTCGTGGCAGTGATTATATTCATTCGTGTTGGGAGGAAGCTTTCAGCTGGTTGAAGTGTGTGAATATATTCACACACAGGTATGCCAGGGGCAAAATGAACTCCCTTGTTTTCAGAGACGTCAGCAATATTACTGTCTTGGCTTCCAAGGAAGTGCTGGATTTATTGGTGTAGTTTAAGAGCACGAGAAAGCACCAGGCCACGGGAAAGCCACCTCACCTGTGCATGCAACAACAGAACACACCTCTCAACTCCTTCACAAAATGTATGGAGGAGGCAGCGACTCGGAGATCCTCCTCTAACATAAGAACATAAAAAATGAGAAACACTGCAGCAGGCCTGTTGGCCCATACTAGGCAGGTCCTATACATTCCATCCCACTAACAGAATATTTGTTCAACCTAATCTTCAATGATACCCAAGAAATAAGCTTTGATAATTCTATTTACTCATGTGTAATTCCCACTCAAATCCAACCCCTCTCACTCATGAATTTATCCAACCTAAATTTGAAACTACCCAAGGTCCTAGCTTCAATAACCCTACTAGGCAGACTGTTCCACTCATCAACTACCCTATTTCCAAACCAATACTTTCCAATATCCTTTCTAAATCTAAACTTATCTAATTTGAATCCATTATTGCGGGTTCTCTCTTGGTGACATATTCTCAAGACCTTATTTATATCCCCTTTGTTAATACCCATTTTCCACTTGTATACCTCGATCATGTCTCCCCTTTATTACCTACTCTGCACCTCACAAAACATTCTTCATATTTGTATTCCCGACAGTGTTTTTGTGGCAGGGGCATGTGTGTGAAGGAGGTGGGGCAGCACCTCCCTCACACCAGTACCGGAGGTGGGGCAGCACCTCCCTCACACCAGTACCGGAAGTGGGGCAGCACCTCCCTCACACCAGCACAGGAGGTCGGGCAGCACCTCCCTCACACCAGTACCGGAGGTCGGGCAGCACCTCCCTCACACCAGTACCGGAAGTGGGGCAGCACCTCCCTCACACCAGTACCGGAGGTGGGGCAGCACCTCCCTCACACCAGTACCGGAGGTGGGGCAGCACCTCCCTCACACCAGCACAGGAGGTGGGGCAGCACCTCCCTCACACCAGCACCAGCACCGGAGGTGGGGCAGCACCTCCCTCACACCAGCACCGGAGGTGGGGCAGCACCTCCCTCACACCAGCACCGGAGGTGGGGCAGCACCTCCCTCACACCAGCACAGGAGGTGGGGCAGCACCTCCCTCACACCAGCACAGGAGGTGGGGCAGCACCTCCCTCACACCAGCACAGGAGGTGGTGCAGCACCTCCCTCACACCAGCACAGGAGGTGGGGCAGCACCTCCCTCACACCAGCACAGGAGGTGGGGCACCACCTACCTCACACCAGCACAGGAGGTCGGGCAGCACCTCCCTCACACCAGTACCGGAGGTGGGGCAGCACCTCCCTCACACCAGTACCGGAGGTGGGGCAGCACCTCCCTCACACCAGTACCGTACCCTGGTATATTTCCCAGCATGGCAGGGCTCCATCCGTTTAAATTAACCCCCGCACATAGAGAACACGTCGACTGCTTTTGCAGGTACCGAGGTTCACAAAACAAGAATTGCTCTGCCACTTCTTACTACTTCACGTACCGTACATGTCCTTACATGTGATTGCATAACCTTGCCTTGTTGTACGTGATCACTTCCTGCTAGATAACTTAAACTCATGTAGCAGTAGTAGTTGCTGTAGTAGTAACAGTAACTCATGTAGCAGTAGTAGTTGCTGTAGTAGTAACAATAACTCATGTAGCAGCAGTAGTTGCTGTAGTAGTAACAATAACTCATGTAGCAGCAGTAGTTGCTGTAGTAGTAACAATAACTCATGTAGCAGCAGTAGTTGCTGTAGTAGTAACAGTAACTCATGTAGCAGCAGTAGTTGCTGTAGTAGTAACAATAACTCATGTAGCAGCAGTAGTTGCTGTAGTAGTAACAGTAACTCATGTAGCAGTAGTAGTTGCTGTAGTAGTAACAGTAACTCATGTAGCAGCAGCAGTTGCTGTAGTAGTAACAATAACTCATGTATCAGCAGTAGTTGCTGTAGTAGTAACAATAACTCATGTAGCAGTAGTAGTTGCTGTAGTAGTAACAATAACTCATGTAGCAGCAGTAGTTGCTGTAGTAGTAACAATAACTCATGTAGCAGCAGTAGTTGCTGTAGTAGTAACAATAACTCATGTAGCAGCAGTAGTTGCTGTAGTAGTAACAATAACTCATGTAGCAGCAGTAGTTGCTGTAGTAGTAACAATAACTCATGTAGCAGCAGCAGTTGTTGTAGTAGTAACAATAACTCATGTAGCAGTAGTAGTTGCTGTAGTAGTAACAATAACTCATGTAGCAGCAATAGTTGCTGTAGTAGTAACAATAACTCATGTAGCAGCAGTAGTTGCTGTAGTAGTAACAATAACTCATGTAGCAGCAGTAGTTGCTGTAGTAGTAACAATAACTCATGTAGTTGCTGTAGTAGTAAAAGTAACTCATGTAGCAGCAGTAGTTGCTGTAGTAGTAAGAATAACTCGCAGCAGTAGTTGCTGTAGTAGTAAGAATAACTCATGTAGTTGCTGTAGTAGTAAGAATAACTCGCAGCAGTAGTTGCTGTAGTAGTAAGAATAACTCGCAGCAGTAGTTGCTGTAGTAGTAAGAATAACTCGCAGCAGTAGTTGCTGTAGTAGTAAGAATAACTCATGTAGTTGCTGTAGTAGTAAGAATAACTCGGTAAGAAACACACGTATAAGCAGAGAAAATATAAACGCCAAGGAAAACATCTTCGCATATTTAAATAAACTAGAAGTTTATCCGGACACAAAGTGCACTTTCTAACCTTAATAGAAAATGCAATTTTGTTACGAAAGAAAATTGCATATATTGTCCTCTAGGATTCCTACTCTGTCTTCTTCCCTCCCATTTATCTTTCTTATCCCTCCTGTCTTCCCATCCTATTGCTCTTCCAATCCTCCTGCCCTCTCAGTCCTATTGCTCTTCCAATCCTCCTTCCTTCACAAGCTTACTGCTCTTCCAATCCTCCTTCCTTCACAAGCTTACTGCTCTGCCAATCCTCCTTCCTTCTCAAGCTTACTGCTCTTCCAATCCTCCTTCCTTCTCAAGCTTACTGCTCTTCCAATCCTCCTTCCTTCTCAAGCTTACTGCTCTTCCAATCCTCCTTCCTTCTCAAGCTTACTGCTCTGCCAATCCTCCTTCCTTCTCAATCCTCCTTCCTTCTCAAGCTTACTGCTCTTCCAATCCTCCTTCCTTCTCAATCCTCCTTCCTTCTCAATCCTCCTTCCTTCTCAAGCCTTCATCCCATTCTCTTATTCTCAAAAACCTCCTTTCCTGCCTCTTCTATCCTACCAAGCCAGCGGAAGGCCTCGGTCAGATGACCAAAAGCTCCAACGGCGGGTCATCATCTGACTAAGACCCGCGTCAGGAAACACCTGTCCGGTGTCCTGACGAACCTACCCTACCAAGCCGCTTCTCTGCCTCTCCTAGCGCTCCTTCCCTGTCCCCTCACTACAGCTGTCCCCTCACTACAGCTGTCCCCTCACTACAGCTGTCCCCTCACTACAGCTGTCCCCTCACTACAGCTGTCCCCTCACTACAGCTGTCCCCTCACTACAGCTGTCCCCTCACTACAGCTGTCCCCTCACTACAGCTGTCCCCTCACTACAGCTGTCCCCTCACTACAGCTGTCCTCTCACTACAGCTGTCCCCTCACTACAGCTGTCCCCTCACTACAGCTGTCCCCTCACTACAGCTGTCCCCTCACTACAGCTGTCCCCTCACTACAGCTGTCCCCTCACTACAGCTGTCCTCTCACTACAGCTGTCCCACGTAAACAAACAAACAAAAACAGGTGCAGAGAAAAATATTCGATTTGATTTTGGTCTGGGGGGAAATCGTAAAGGGGCAGTAAATATTGCGTTCCTATCTATGAAATTTTGCTGTTTCCTGGTGTGACCAATCTTATGTGATCCTGGTGTGACCAATCTTATGTGATCCTGGTGTGACCAATCTTATGTGATCCTGGTGTGACCAATCTTATGTGAACCTGGTGTGACCAATCTTATGTGATCCTGGTGTGACCAATCTTATGTGAACCTGGTGTGACCAATCTTATGTGATCCTGGTGTGACCAATCTTATGTGATCCTGGTGTGACCAATCTTATGTGATCCACAAAATGTTTCACTGACAACTAGTGCAATGTGTGTGTGTGTGTGTGTGTGTGTGTATGTATGTGTGTGTATGTGTGTGTGTGTGTGTACTCACCTAATTCAACTAATTGTGGTTGCAGGGGTCGAGTCATAGCTCCTGGCCCCGCCTCATCACTGGTCGCTACTAGGTCACTCTTCCTGCTCTTTGAACTTTATCATACCCCTTCTTAAAGCTATGTATGGATCCTGCCTCCTCTACATCACTTCACAAACTATTAAACTTCCTGACAACTCTGTGACTGAAGAAATACTTCCTAACATCCCTGTGATTCAACTGACCCCTTGTTGCTGTGTCCCATCTCTGGAACATCCTGTCTCTGTCCACCTTGTCAATTCCTCTCAGTATTTTATATGTCGTTATCATGTCATCCCTAACTCTCCTGTCCTCCAGTGTCGTCAGGTCGATTTCCCTTAACCTATCCTCATAGGACCTACCCCTTAGCTCCGGGACTAGTCTTGTTGCAAACCTTTGCAATTTCTCTAGCATCTTTACGTGCTTGGCTAGGTGTGGGTTCCAAACTGGTGCTGCATACTCCAGTATGGGCCTAACGTACACAGTGTACAGGGTCCTGAACGATTCTTTATTAAGATGTCGGAATGCTGTTCTTAGGTTTGCTAGGCGCCCATATGCTGCAGCAGTTATTTGGTTGATGTGCGCCTCAGGAGATGTGCCTGGTGTTATACTCACCCCAAGATCTTTTTCCTTGATTGAGGTTTGTAGTCTCTGGCCCCCTAGACTGTACTCTTTCTGCGGTCTTCTTTGCCCTTCCCCAATCTTCATGACTTTGCACTTGGTGGGGATAAACTCCAGGAGCCAGTTTCTGGACCAGGCTTGCAGCCTGTCCAGATCGCATTGTAGTTCTGCCTGGTCCTCGTCCGATTGAATTCTTCTCATCAACTTCACATAATCTTAAAACAGGGACACTTCGGAGTCTATTCCTTCCGTCATGTCGTTCACAAATACCAGAAACAGCACCGGTCCTAGGAATGACCCCTGAGGAACACCGCTCGTTACAGGCGCCCACTCTGACACCTCGCCACGGACCATGACTCGCTGCTGTCTTCCTGACAGGTATTCCCTGATCCATTGTAGTGCCTTCCCTGTTATCCCTGCCTGGTCCTCCAGCTTTTGCAATAATCTCTTGTGTGGAACTGTGTCAAACGCCTTCTTACAGTCCAAGAATATGCAATCTACCCACCCCTCTCTCTCTTGTCTTACTGCTGTCACCCTGTCATTGAACTCCAGTAGGTTTGTGTCGCAGGATTTCCCGTCCCTGAAACCGTGCTGGCTGTCGTTGATAAGCTCATTCCTTTCCAGGTGCTCCACCACTCTTCTCCTGATAATCTTCTCCATGACCTTGCATACTATACATATCAGTGACACTGGTCTGTAGTTTAGTGCTTCGTGTCTGTCTCCTTTTTTAAAAATTTGAACTACATTTGCTGTCTTCCATACCTCAGGTAGTCGCCCTGTTTCGATAGATGTGTTGAATATTGTTGTTAGTGGTACACATAGCGCCTCAGCTCTCTCTCTCAGGACTCATGGAGAGATGTTATCCGGCCCCGTCGCCTTTGAGGTATCTAGCTCGCTTAGTAGCCTCTTCACTTCCTCCTCGGTTGTATGTATTGTGTCCAACACCTGATGGTGTACCCCACCTCTCCTCCTTTCTGGAGGCCCTTCTATCTCCTCTGTGAACACTTCTTTGAATCTCATGTTGAGTTCCTCACACACTTCGCGGTCATTCCTTGTGATCTCTCCTCCATCCTTCCTCAGCCTGATCACCTGGTCCTTGACTGTTGTTTTCCTCCTGATGTTGTGGCTGTGTGTGTGTGTGTATATATATATATATATATATATACATATATATATATATATATATATATATATATATATATATATATATATATATATATATATATATATATATATATATATATATATATATATATATATATATATATATATGCAAAACAACCACTATGAAAAATAGAAGAATTCCAAGCGCTTTCGTGACTACTCACATTATCAAGGAACTATAAAAGGAAACGTGAGAAGAAGGCTTATAAAGAGGCAGAATACACCTCACAGTCACATCACACTAACAAAGACAACATAATGTGATAATGTGAGTAGTCACGAAAGCGCTTGGAATTCTTCTATTTTTTCATAGTGGTTGTTTTGCATATTTTGATATCACCTGTTTACTGTGATCTTTTTGCATATATATATATATGGAACAGAATTCTTCCTCCGTAAGCCATGCGTGTCGTAAGAGGCGACTAAAATGCCGGGAGCAAGGGGCTAGTAACCCCTTCTCCTGTATATATTACTATATGTAAAAGAAGAAACTTTCGTTTTTCCTTTTGGGCCATCCTGCTTCAGTTGGAAACGGCCGACGTGTTGAAAGAAAAAGATATATATATATATATATATATATATATATATATATATATATATATATATATATATATATGTGTGTGTGTGTGTGTGTGTGTGTGTGTGTGTGTGTGTGTGTGTGTGTGTGTGTGTGTGAGTGGAGTGTGTGTGTGTGTGTGTGAGTGTGTGTGTGTGTGTGTGTGTGTGTGTGTGTGTGTGAGTGTGTGTGTGTGTGTGTGTGTGTGTGTGTGTGTGTGTGTGTGTGTGTGTACTCACCTATTTGTACTCACCTATTTGTGGTTGCAGGGGTCGAGTCATAGCTCCTGGCCCCGCCTCTTCACTGATTGCTACTAGGTCCTCTCTCTCCCTGCTCCATGAGCTTTATCAAACCTAGTCTTAAAACTATGTATGGTTCCTGCCTCCACTATGTCGCTTTCCAAGTTATTCCACTTCCTGACAACTCTATGACTGAAGAAATACTTCCTAACATCCCTTTGACTCATAGGAGTCTTCAACTTCCAATTGTGACCCCTTGTTTCTGTGTCCCCTCTCTGGAACATCTTGTCTCTGTCCACCTTATCTATTCCTCGCAGTATTTTATATGTCGTTATCATGTCTCCCCTAACCCTCCTGTCCTCTAGTGTCGTCAGGCCGATTTCCCTTAACCTTTCTTCGTAGGACAATCCCCTTAGCTCTGGGACTAGTCTTGTTGCAAACCTTTGCACTTTCTCTAATTTCTTGACGTGCTTGACCAGGTGTGGGTTCCAAACTGGTGCTGCATACTCCAGTATGGGCCTGACGTATATGGTATACAGAGTCTTGAATGATTCCTTGGTGAGGTATTGGAACGCTATTCTTAGGTTTGCCAGCCGCCCGTATGCTGCAGCAGTTATCTGATTGATGTGTGCCTCAGGAGATGTGCTCGGTATTATACTCACCCCAAGATCTTTTTCCTTGAGTGAGGTTTGCAGTCTTTGGCCACCTAGACTATACTCTGTCTGCGGTCTTCTTTGCCCTTCCCCGATATTCATGACTTTACATTTGGCAGGGTTAAATTCAAGGAGCCAGTTACTGGACCAGGCTTGCAGCCTGTCCAGGTCTCTTTGTATTCCTGCCTGATCCTCGACTGATTTGATTCTTCTCATTAACTTCACATCATCTGCAAACAGGGACACTTCTGAGTCTATCCCTTCCGTTATGTCATTCACATATACCAAAAACAGTACAGGTCCTAGGACTGACCCTTGTGGAACCCCACTCGTCACAGGTGCCCACTCTGACATCTCGTCACGTACCATGACTCGTTGTTGCCTCCCTGTCAGATATTCTCTGATCCATTGCAGTGCTTTTCCTGTTACGTGTACCTGATCCTCTAGCTTTTGCATTAATCTCTTGTGAGGAACTGTGTCGAACGCCTTCTTGCAGTCCAAAAAAATGCAGTCTATCCACCCCTCTCTCTCGTGTCTTACTTCTGTTACCTTGTCATAAAACTTGCGATTTCTGCTTAAATAGCCATATAAGACAAGCGAAAATTTGTGTATGCAGTAATTTCGCAAAAATAATTATGAACCTAACGAAAAAAAAATATTTCATTTTGTTTGTTTATTATTAAATTATTGTAAACTTATATGAAATATATTTAGATTAGGATAAATTAAATTGCGCTTGTTATATTAAGGTTAAGTAAGTTTCCTAAGGTTCTTCTGATACAAAATAATTATTTTTTATATTAAAATAAATGAAAAAAATATTTATTTAAATGTATAAGAGAAAATTTTAGAAATGGCTTAATTTTAATTAAGCTCTTGCTAATTGACCAGTTTTACCTATTCGGCACGACATACACACACACACACACACTCAGTGACCAATTTATTATGTACACATGTACTGCTGCTTGATAATGCAAATATTTAATTAGCCAATTACGTAGCATCACCTGAATTCCTAAAGGAATTCAGACATGCCTAAAGGAATGCAGACATGCCTAAAGGAATGCAGACATGCCTAAAGGAATGCAGACATGCCTAAAGGAATGCAGACATGCCTAAAGGAATGCAGACATGCCTGAATAAAAGAATGGGGAAGAAATGTGACGTAAGTGACTTTGACTGTGGAATGATTGCTGGTGTCAGATAGTTTGAGTATCACAGAAACTGCTGATCTCTGGGGTTTTCACACACATCAGTCTCTAGAAGATGTTACAGAGAATGGTGGGAAAAACAAACCTTCCAGTGAGCAGAAATTCTGTAGGCGAGAACGCCTTGATAATGGGAGAGGTCAGATGAGAATGGCCAAACATGTTTAAGCTGACAAGGTGACAGTAACTCCAGTAATCACATATGACAACAGTGGTATGCACAAGAGCATCTCTGAATGCACAACACGTCGAACCTTGAAGTGAATTGGTTACACCAGCAGTAGCTCATACCAGGTTTCACTGCTGTCAGCTTAGAACTAGAAAGTAAGGCTACAGTGTGCACAGGCTCACTAAAGCTGGACAGTTGAAGACTGGAAAAGCGTCGCCCCTGATCTGACGAATCATGATTTCTGATTCGACAAGCAGATGGGTCAGGCAGAATTTGGCATAAATCTTTGAGAAATGATGGAGTGGGAGTTTTGCAGCATGAATGTGCAGCCGACAAATATGCAGCAACTCTTTGATGTTCTTATGTCAACATGGACCAGAATGTCTAAGGAATGTTTATAGCACCTTGTTGAATCAGTGTCACACACACACACACACACACACACACACACACACACGGTGTGTGTGTGTGCATTTTAGTTTTTTGGTTTTTGACACATTGGCCCATCGAGGCAGGGTGACTAAAAAAAAAAAAAACACTTTCAACATCATTCACTTCATCACTGTAATGCCAGAGGCGCGCCAAAAAACTACAACATGTCTCCACCCCTCCTTCAGAGTGCAGTCACTGCACTTCCCACTTCCAGGACTCAAGTCTGGCTAACTGATTTTCCTATCTCCCTTCATAAATGTTACTTTGTTCACACTCCAACAGCATGCCAAGTCATAAAACCATTTGACTCCACTCCCTTCTATCTAATACACTCACACACACTGGGATTGGTAGGGGCAGGGTTGGTTCTGGGAGTGGTAGGGGCAGGGATGGTTCTGGGAGTGGTAGGGGCAGGGAGTGGTAGGGGCAGGGATGGTTCTGGGAGTGGTAGGGGCAGGGATGGTGCTGGGAGTGGTAGGGGCAGGGATGGTTCTGGGAGTCTGCTTGGTCCCTGGGTAAGAGATCCCATTTCTTTTAGGGGGTCTGGGGACCGGAATAGAGTAGGAATGTGAAGTCGACCCAGAGAGTGGAGATGGGACAGCGCTGGACCAGAAAGATGGGAGAGCGCTGGACCAGGAATATGGGACAGCGTTGGACCATGAATATGGGACAGCGCTGAACCAGGAAGATGGGACAACGCTGGACCAGGAAGATGGGACAGCGCTGAACCAGGAAGATGGGACAACGCTGGACCAGGAAGATGGGACAACGCTGGACCAGGAAGATGGGACAACGCTGGACCAGGAAGATGGGGTACCGCTGGACCAGGAAGATGGGACAGGTCTGGACCAGGAAGATGGGGCAGAGATGATACAGAGGGATGGAACAGGAAAGAGACACGGTATAAGGTGCAACAGTATCCTGGTATTTCCATCATCACCTGCCGTCTGCCATCGTGACGTCACTGACGGCACACACATGTGACGTCAGAGGCGTGAGGCAAGGCTAAGTGGGGGTTGGTGGGGGAGGGTGGGGGTTGGGGAGGGTGCGTGGGGATGAAAGAAGTACAGGAATCCCGAGTCACTGTCAGTAAATAATGTTAAAGGTTATTGAAAGAGAGAGTGTGAGAGAGAACCTCTGCCAGGTCATTGCTCAGGCCACCCCATGTCCCCGCTCAGGTCACCCCAGGTCATTGCTTAGGTCACCCCAGGTCATTGCTCAGGCCACCCCATGTCCCCGCTCAGGCCACCCCATGTCCTCGCTCAAGTCACCCCAGGTCATTGCTCAGGCACCCCAAGTCCCTGCTTAGGTCACCCCAGGTCACTGCTCAGGCCACCTCAGGTCCTTGCTCATGTCACCTAAGGTCACTGCTTAGGTCATCCCAGTCACTACTCAGGTCACCCCAGGTCCTTGCTCAGGTCACCCCAGGTCACTGCTCATCCGTGTACCCTCGTCATGGACCTCTTCCTGGCTGCATAATTTCAGGAATATTTTTAACATCTCCCTCCAGTGGTTAAATTAGCAGTTCCACTGTGTCTTTCCTCACACCTCAGTGCCCGGCGCCACCACCAGTGTGTCCGGCGCCACCACCAGTGTGCCCGCAAAACACTCCACTTTCCCAAGAATGTGCTCCATACTGATGCTGTGTACTCGAGGTCTCACTCCTACTTAAGTGATCTACAATGTATTATTATTATTATTATTATTATTATTATTATTATTATTATTAGTAGTAGTAGTAGTAGTAGTAGTAGTTTTTGTTATTATCATTATTATTATTATTATTATTATTTTTATTATTATTATTATTATTATTATTATTATTATTATTATTATTATTATTATTATTATTATTAGTTTTTATTATTATTTGATATCCACTGAGGCTCCTGTATGACTGTCCTTGAGGTAAAGCTGAGCACTACGCTACGGGGAAGTTAAGGTTGAATATCCGCCTCATTATACTGTAAATTTGGTCCATTTGAGTTCACGCACGTTTGACCTCTACCTTAATTCATTGATAACTCGCGTTCAGTGCTCAGTGAACCTATTTTAAGAGGTTAACTGACCTTGAAATGAGTGGTTCGCAAGTCGTATGTGCCCGGGTCAGGTGTGCCCGGGTCAGGTGTGCCCGGGTCAGGTGTGCTCGGGTCAGGTAAGCCCGGGTCAGGTGTGCCCGGGTCAGGTGTGCTCTGGTCAGGTGTGCCCGGGTCAGGTGTGCCCGGGTCAGGTGTGCTCGGGTCAGGTGTGCCCGGGTCAGGTGTGCTCGGGTCAGGTGTGCCCGGGTCAGGTGTGCTCGGGTCAGGTGTGCTCGGGTCAGGTGTGCCCGGGTCAGGTGTGCTCTGGTCAGGTGTGCCCGGGTCAGGTGTGCTCTGGTCAGGTGTGCCCGGGTCAGGTGTGCCCGGGTCAGGTGTGCTCGGGTCAGGTGTGCCCGGGTCAGGTGTGCCCGGGTCAGGTGTGCCGGGTCAGGTGTGCTCGGGTCAGGTGTGCTCGGGTCAGGTGTGCCCGGGTCAGGTAAGCCCGGGTCAGGTGTGCCCGGGTCAGGTGTGCTCTGGTCAGGTGTGCTCGGGTCAGGTGTGCTCTGGTATTCTGCTTTAGTGTTCACCCGTGGCTCAGTTGGTAACACACTCAGCTCTCACACTGAGTATCCGTGGTTCGACCCCCTGCATGGGGTGAAAGGGTGGCCATGTTTTCTTACACCTGCTGCCTCTGTTCTCCAATAGCAAGTAGGTACCAGGGTGTTAGTGGACTGTTGTAGGTGGCATCCTGGGGAAGGGGGGGTAGTATACGTTAGAAGTGAGGAGGGATAACAGATCTTAGCCTGTAAAATTGATCTGTGTAAAAAAATGTGTTAAAAAAAAAGAACTTAGAGTGAGTAATCTATAAGAGTTACTTATTTGTGAAGGCAAAGGTAATTCGTTTATACACACACACACCAACGCAGATGGAATTACAAATTAGAGTGAGGAGTGGCAGGAAAGAATCACTGAGGCATCTCTGGACATCATAGGAATCACTGAGACAAAACTCATGGAAGTGATAACAGACGCAATCCTCCCCTCTGGTTATCAGATTCTGAGGAAAGACAAGGGGAGGAGTGGAATTGCTCATCAAATTTATGGGGTTTTGAGGAGATGGGAGGACTAGTCAGAGGGGTAGTGGAGGACTACACAGTAAGAACACTTCATACTGGGGGCCTAAAAGTGATGAACAACCCACCAGGAAACAGCAGGAGGCTAAGACAGGAATGTGATGAGAGCAACAGAGTGATGGTGGATACACAAGCCGAGAATGCCAGAAGAACCCACATTAACAGGGCAAACTTACTCACCGTGGGGGATTTCAACCATAAGGAGATTGACTGGGAGAATCTGGAGCCACATGAGAGGACCAGAGACGTGAAGAGCCAAGATCCTGGAGGCAGTACTAGAAAACTTCATGGACCAACATGTTAAGGACACAACCAGAGAGAGAGAGAAAGAGAGGAGACGATGAACCAACAAGGCTAGACCTCATATTCACCTTGTGCAGTTTAGACAGACGATATGACACACAAAAGGCCCCTAGGCGCTAGTGACCATGTGGTCTTGAGTTTCTATTACATATTAGAGTTAACAACGTAGAGTGAAGCAGCACAAGAAGGATGGGAGAAGCCAAACTTCTAAAAAAGGGACTCCACAAATATGAGGCAATTCCTACAAGAGGTACAGTGGGTGAGCGAGCTAGTGGGAGAGACAGAAAATGAAATGAGGAACAAGTGACCACAAAGTGCAGGGAGGCAGTGGAGAAGTTCATGCCAAGGGGCAACAGAAACAACAGGAAGACCAGAGTAAGTCCATGACTTACCAGGTGTGGAGAGGCCAAAACCAAGTGTGCAAGAGTATGGAAAAAATATAGAAA